>JARYGA010003324.1:0-29237 GCA_030545235.1 Helianthus tuberosus | reverse complement strand
CATATAATCTAGTTGGTTGACCATATAAAAAATCGACCCACATAGAAATAGAAGGACACCTTTTCCTTACCTCGTACAGTAGGGCTGTCCTATCAACCAAATTAAAAGCGTTTGAAAAATCAACAGTAAGCATAGCAAGAGACCCATCTTGGTGGTACTCATTAAAGAACCTGTTCGCACTATGAAGAACGGCCTCTGCCCCACACGGAATCCCTACCCCAAACTGGAAATCGCCAAGGTATTTGGCCATATCCTTCCCAACACCTTTCATGGCCACCTTGGAGATCACCCTCCTCCAAATCGACCCAACAACGATAGGCCTAATCCCATTATCCGGTTTGAGAAAAGGTGTAAGAGGAGCAGAAGCAATAAACTCCGCCAGACTCCTCGGGCACCTCCCCCCCAAGCACAAATTAACCATAGCTGAAGTAGCCCTAAGCAGGCTGTCAGCTATCATATACCCCTCCCCACAAAAAGCATCTAAAAGATGTTGGGCCCTTAAGCTGTCTCTCCCGCACGACGTTCCTTTGGGGAAAGATTTAATACACCCGAACAGACAATCGGACTCCACCACAAGAGGAGACACAGAAGGCAAGGAGGCAGGCATGGAAGGAGGGGGCATACATGGGTGCTTAGCCACTAAAGCCTCCAGAGTATTCTTATTGAGAGGGGTGACCCCCGAGGAGCATAAAACCTTAACCGCTGTAGTGAAATGATCATCAGCAACCTTACGTAAAAATTGTTTCACATTGGTCCCCCCACACTCATTATCATTCTCAGTTCCCTTTTTGATTCCATCCATAACCCCCCTCGCGGGTTGATCAAACAGCGACTGGACATGAGTGGCAAAACCCTTACGATCACCCCACTGAGCCAAAGACCACTGGATGCTAAGGCATTGGCCCATCTTCCTATTGCCCGACCTCTTGTCCTGACGACCAACAGGCTTGAACACCCGCAAGGTGCAACGTGGTAATATCAAAAGTTGAACCCATGCCTCAACAGAATCAGGCATAACAACCACCTTGTCCAAAGCTGCAGTTAAGACTTGGGCAAATGCCATACGACAACTAAGGGGGATACTCTTAACAGTCTTGATGGGGAGAGAGAAAACACAGTCAAGCAAAGCAATATCTACACCCAACTCTTCCGAAGAGGTATCAACGTTTTCAACACCGGGTCTAGTGATGCCAACAATAAAACCCTATTCATCTCTCTCACCTGGCACAAACCGAATAACCTTATCCTCATGGTGGCACGCCCTACTGAAAGCATGAGGGCACATACACTCACCACATAACCATTGTCCGGACACCCTCAAAGCTTCACAAACAGAGGTAAAAAGATTAAGATCGTCAGCAATTGCACATCTCAAAGAATCTTTCCTCTCGTCTGAGCCCAAATGGTAACTCTTGATATGTGCCATTAACCTTGGGAATCCCTTAGCCCCCACCAAGCCATCGGGGCAACAATGAAACCGTCGGAAAGGACAAGGCCAGGAACCGCAACCATTAGAACCAACCATAACAAAACTAAGTAAGCGGAGTCGACACTTAGATAATGTCGCGTACGCCGCCACCAATAAAGAAAACCCAACCCAAAAGGAATCGCAGCTGATGGGTCAAAAGGTAATTGAACCGCTACGCTAAAAACCCCCGAAAAAATCACCCAGGCATTTCATCGAACACCTTGCGTGCGAAGAAGAAAACCAAAAAACATAGAATAATATGAAGGTTTAGGGACAGGAATTTCAAAAACCGGCGAAGATTACGGTAATGTGAAGACTTTTGGGGGAATTAGAAAACCCTAACCCTAGAATAAGAAGAAGAAAGAAATGGGTAGAAGAAGAAGAAATAGTTTCAGTAGCCTTTCCATCAAAATATATTATATTGAAACCACCATTGTCACAAAGGGTACTCTTTGTTGATGTATATCAACAAGAAAAACATCAAATTCGAGCTGCATCAAATTTGATTTGTAGATTCAAATTCTCCAAATTTGTGTAGGTTGATTATACCTGGAAGAATAAAAACTTCAAGGTTATTTTTTACAATATATTCATTTTGATTCGACAAGATTTTGTATTTGATATGGGTTTACCGTGAAATTGACAGCAGGGAAGGGAGGATTGAAATTTGTAGATGTTTTGAAATTGGTTTGAAACTTGAAATTTGTATCTTGTTGTGTTTTGATTTTGTTAAATGATTCTTACTTGATTTGATTTTGAAAAGATGATTACATGCATGTGTTGTAAAGGTGTCATAAAAGAAAGTTCTTAAAAAGGATCCATGATTGAAATAGATGTGTTAAAAAGTGAAGTTTTGGAAGTTTATACACGTATGTATATGTGTGTATGTCGTATATGTATGTATATATATGTAAGTGCATACACAAAATTTTGTCATATGTAAATAAAAGAGGGAATGTTTGTATTTATGTGAAAATGATTTAATGATGATGAGATGAAAATGTTGTGAGTTATAAGAACATGAAGTAAATGTATCCTTAGATGCATTTAAGGTTATGTTGGATGATGGTGTTATGATATGGGTATAATAGAGGCATATACTTAAACATGCATGATGATATATGTTTATAAAAGGGTGATTTGAGTATGATTTAATAAAAATCAGTTTTTGGCAGATTATAAACACTAAAATAAATTTATTTTAAAGTGTTTAGTGACATAAAACTTTGTCATAATGTTTGCTAGGTTTGCATGTTGTACTTGGTGCATTAAAGATTGTAAAATACGAGAAATCGCATGATTTATGTGACTTAAATGAAAACTGCACTAATCTGATTATAACCACTATTTAAATCAGTAAATAACATGTATTATGTTAAAATATCAAATCGTTTCGAGTTGGGATGGTTATAGTAACGTTTAACGCAAAACTATGCGTTAAAACGGTCAAAAATATGCTTTTCGAGTGATTTTTGTAAAACTGTTTTAGATCAGTAAATAAACTGATGTTTTTAGTTTAAAAACAAGTATTTTAACTAATTTTAAGTTTACTTGGTGTTTGGTTGGTCATACATGACTTCCGACGCCCGAAAACGTTACTAAATTGCTAAAATACGTATTTTTCGATGAACACTAGTATGGGTACATTTTGGGTGAACCTTATGTGATAAAATGTGTTAAGTGATTTAAACATGTAAATGTGATAATATGTTAAGTGTTAACTTGATAGTGGGAAATTTAGACTATGCATGTCTACTTATGCGTTTTGTGCGGTAGAAACGGTAAAAATTGCGTTAAATGTGTAACCTGTTTGTCGAGCATGAAATTTGGTACATATGAGATGTTTTATGTATATTTGCTTTAAAAATGACAAAATAGATAAGTTAACAAGATTTCGCGTGTTACGGTGTTAAATTATGTGAGCGTTTATGTATATATATTACGACACGCAAACCGTAAATATATTGCGTATGAACGGGAGAGAGTTAACGAATTTACACAAATGGTCACCAATAAAATCGTTCAAGTCGCAAAATCATAAATATATATATGTGGACTCATATAGATATTAACGTGCCAACATAATAAAAAATAATAACTTTTCGAGAAAATTCGAAAGTTATGTGATAATTCTAAGAAACAGAGAAACTTAGGGTTTAATAATGTTTTCGAAATAAAACATACCTTTTAATATAAAATATATATTTTCGTTGAAAATATATGAAATTTGATAAGTCATACGTTTCTAAGTAAAACGTTTTTGATGAATGAATATTGAAAGTACGGTATTTCCAAAGCGAAACATGACCGTACAGTTAGGGACGAATTCTGGACTGGGTCTCAAATGATGGAGTCTCAGGGGAATTCGTACAACGTCTTATATTAAATTGCCATATTAGTAGGATATATATATTGTACGTGAGGCAGACATCATATGGTTCATTGAGATAGGACCCTGCGCCCATGATGTCGTTTAATCATTTAAGTAATGTACGCGAGGAATTGTTGGTAGATCTATCGGGTTGACCACCCCATGGTGACCGGTCGCCCCGTGTCAAGTCAAACGACGAATTGATATTCTGTTTATTGTCTAGCTTTGATTATCCCTGCATGGTTAATATATAGTTCGTATTGTCTAGCTAACATACGAGTCTGAAAATTGACGCAATAATTTAATATACAAAACCTGGGCAATATATATTACAGTTGTCGGATTGATGAACCGACGGAAGGCCCATGGATTTTATTAAGTAAGTAAAACGTACTTTCAAAATTATATGGATGTTTTCAAATAAACACCTAAACAGAAAGTTTTCCTTGGATTAAAATTGTGTGTAAGTGAATATGTGAACTCACCTTCCTTTGTGTTGACACTTGATTTTAACGTGTTCTACAGGTACTTGAGTTCGGCTTTGGGAAATCATGGTGTATCTTGTGTTTGATGATGCATGTTGTTTTGTTTAAATATGTTGGACAACTTTTAAACTTTCTGGGACGTATGTAATAAGATCCATAAGGATCAAAGACAACTTAACTATGTAGTCATGTCGTAAAACGTAATGTTTAAATAACTTATGTTTAAAATAAATTAAAATGTCCAACAATTAAATGCATCGATCGACAAGATATAAATGGGCACCAACTTCCGTCACCACTACGTTTTATATTCCGCTGCGACGTTTTTGGGGTGTGACAGAAGTTGGTATCAGAGCCAATGGTTGTTAGCGAACTAGATGTTTTCGGAGGAAAACACTAGAGTTCAACCGAAGAATTTTGAGATTTAAAGTCCAAAATTCTCGAAGCCAAGATTTTTAAATAAACATGGAAAATTTTATAATGTATGAAAACCCTTATATGTTTATGTGCATACGTGATTTTCTGTTTATTTGGGCCTTGTGTGTTACTATTCATATTGATCACACACTTACTTTGTACGGTTACGATATGTCACGTCTCGGTCTATAGAGCCATTAGTAGTCCTGCTCACTGATACTGTCGAGCCTACACTTGAGATTGTTTCGCCCGTTGTTATAGAATCGTCTATTCCGTTATTCAAGTCACATATTTTGCTACACCTCTTTTAAGTCTACACTCGCTGTAGGAAGAGGACTCGACCCGTTGGAGAGATCGCATTCGACTTCGAGAGCTGAGACAGCATCCGCTTTGAAGAAGCAGAAAGGGATTTGGGTCAATCGCTCTCACAGCAATCGTTAGTTTGCCACGTTATGCGGAGACTTGGAGACGAAGAAGGGCAAAATGAGAGACTTAGAGGGACAAATGGACTGGGATGATGAGCTAGAAGAGCTTGTTAGGAAGATGTTGGACTTCCAGGGATTGAAGCGTTAGTTGTTGGTTGTTTCTGTTGTTTGTTTTGTATGTGTCATTTGATGAACCCTATTTAGGGCTTGCATGCCAAATTTTCAGATATTTAGGAGGAAACTTCATACAGGCTTGTTGAGGGTGTTGATGTAGACATGCCAAATTTTGATTAGTCTTCGTACTAAAAACAAGCTTTGTAATTTCTGGTATAAATACCAAATGGGTTTCTTTTGGTTTAAGAATTGTTCTCATTAATACGTGGATATTATACATGCGCAATGTATGGTCCACTAGCATTTAATGATTGAACTATTTTGGATATCGTCTTATGTTGATATTATGTTGTAATAATAGAAACGACGAAATGCCGCCAAAAGCGAGACAAGGTTCTGGACTACCTATTACCCCGAAAGAGTTGGCATGACTCATAACCCAACACGTTAATACTGCCATGGAACAGCGTAATGCTAACCAGAATGATGGCAAAAAATGTGAATGCGGTACTCCCGGGCAGGATCTTGATGGGACACAGATTGGAAACCCTTCAGGAAATATAATGATTAGAAAAGTTTAGTAGTTCATGTGTTATGATATAATCAGAGTGTTTTCCTGATTTTCATTAACCTTGTGAACAGTACATAGATGTACACGCAAAACAATCCAGGGTTGTAACCCAAGATCATTTACTGGTACCCTATGCAATGACGTTGCAACGGTATGCGTGATGTCGGGCCGTCACAGCGGATCGACCATTCAAATAAATCCGCATTCCGAGCCTAGATCTGGGGATTCACGAAAGCGAAAGTCTGAGAGTTCGAGGAAGGCGTATGTAGCCAGTTCTAGCCGTTCTAGAAAGGATGATGCCAAGGATGGCTGGAGTAGCTTTGAGAAGAAGACTCACGAGGATGAGCGGAGAAAGTGCGGCAGATGTGGGCGGACTAGACATATGACTCGCGAGTGCTATGCTAAGAGTACATCGGAGGGAGGTACACTCGAGGGATGCTATGAGTGTGGTGAGCAACGACATTTCAAGAGAGATTGTCTGAAAATGAAGGGTCAGGATGCCAGGAGTAGAACGTTCGAGCTAAACGCTGGGAAGGCACGAGACGATCTTGCTGTTGTTACCGGTATGTTTCGAATCAAAAACCAATTTATGTTCGTACTTTTAATACCGAAGCTGACTTGAGTTTTGTCTCGAAAAACTTTAAACCATTTTTGAGTTCTCTAACAAGTAAGCTAAGTATAAAGTACTCGATAGAACTAGTAATTGGTAAGCTGATAGAGACTAGAGAAGTCGTTCGCGGCTGTAATATTTAGTTAGGTGATCATAGTTCTAGTGTCGATTTATTTCCAGTGGAGCTGGGGAGCCTTGACGCGGATGTGAGAATGGATTGATTATCCAAGAGCGAAATGGGGACTATCACTTGAAGAAGCTAGCTAGGATACCTCGTCCTGATGATAGTGGAGAGGCAGAAGTTGTTCACAAAGACCGATCGAGTGTCGAGTGTTGATGGTTGAGAGTCGTCAGTGTTTTGAGGATGCTCGAGTTGTTATGAAAAGGCTATCCTGCGTTCTTTGTTAACATGGTGGATACGAAGGTCAAATGTAGGAATATCGGAGAGATTCCTATTGTTCGCAATTATCCAGAAATTTTCCTAAAAAGACTTTCCTGGATTGCCCCCTACGAGTTAGGTTGAATTCCGAATCGATCTGATATCCGGTGCTGCATCAATTGCAAAATCTCCTTATAGATTAAGCATCGTCTAAGATGATAGAAATGTTGAGTCAGTTTCAAGAGCTATTGGACAAGGGTTTCATTCGATCAAGCTTCTCGCTTTGAGGCGCATCTGTTTTGTTGAGAGAAAGAAGGATGGATCCTTCAGGATATATGATGATTTCAGAAAGCCGAACAAGTTGACTATCAAGAATCGGTACCCTTTTACCGAGGATTGACGATTTATTCAATTAAGCTACCGAGATCCAGCTGCTACATGAAGAGCGATCTACGATCAGGATATCATCAGTTGAAGGTTGCTGACGAAGTTGTTCCGGGGACTGCTTTTCAAACGTGATATGGCCATTACGAGTTATTAGTCATGCCTTTTGACTAAATTAATGCGCCATTTAAGTGACACCTGTGCCTCCACGGCCATCAAACAAATACTGTATCAATGAAATATTATATTTCTTACTTGGGATTTGTATAAATATGTGTATCCTTTGCACATATCAATTCTTGCTCGATTTCAAGCTTTAAATCGCTTTCTGGAAGGTTATAACGCGCACTGATGCGTAAATATAACCCGTTTAATGCAACGAACGCTCCGGAATAGTGAAATAGGCTTAACATACCTTAAATAACCTTTACATAACTTAGAAATAAGTTTTGAAGGCTTTGGTATGGCAAAATCGAGTTAAATCGCTTACAGGGACTAAAGTTGACAAACTGCGAAAGTATGCCAATTTGAACTGTAACAGACATTCCGGAACATGACCATAAGTTAAACATACCATAAATATCCTTTACATATCTTAGAAATAGGCTTTGAGGTGTTCGGTGTGCTAAAATAAACTTTTGGGTCATTCAGGGACTAAAAGCGTCAAAAAGTGCACAAGTTTGCATTTTCGCGCATAACTTACGTTCTGAATACATCCGGACATCCAAAAATTTATGTAAGCACTAAAATATTTTATTTTAGTGTTTGGCATAAGAAAAATCCATTCGTCACGCCATTTGGATCGTTTTTCGCGCTTATGCGCATTCCGTCGTAATTAAGCGAACATCGCGATCGTACGACCAAACGAACCAACATCCGGCATATTTTTTAGCATGTTTCATGTCCACAATGTTTATGCATCATTTTAGGGCCTTAACGATGGCTTAACGGGCCTTAAACATGTCGGAAATGGCCTTAAACCACAACAGGGACCTAAACTGTCATTTTTGAAACTTGTTTTCTGATCAGACAAGCCAGGCAGGGCGCGTAAGGTTTGGCCATACCTTACGCGGGCCGCGTCAGGCTCCCAGACCAGATTCAGTGTATTAACAGCTGCAAACAGCCTTTCAAACCCCCTAAGGCCAAGGCCACATGTCAAACTCTTGTGGTGGGGGCAAAATGAGTTACCATAACATTCCGACAAGTGTAGGGATGTGATCATTCCCTCTTCTCCAAGAAACGATCCTAACGGTGAACCGAAATCTATAAATACCCAACCCCATTCATTGCAAAACCCACTTGAAATCTGAGATTTCTCTAAGTTGGGGTGTTTCATCACCTCATACCTGAGAATACTTGGATTATCAATCTTGCGGGGACCCTTTGTAAGTATTCCTTCGTTCTTTTATTGCTTTTCGAGTCCGAAAGTCAAACTTTGTTTGACTTTCTGCGTTGACCAGTTTATGGTCAATGCGAAGTTCGTTTGAACTTCGCAACGTGATTGTAATCACGATGGTTATAGTCCCTTGTGACTATGCCTACTGATTACCACGTTGTCTAGGGTCGCAAGGGTAAGCGATCTAATAAATCGCTTATACCTTCGAACCCGACCCGTTTGGTCGATCATTAGGATCCGACCAAACACATTAGGTGACCATAGTATATAGGGAATAACATTCCGAGGTTATACCTTATGGTCACGACGTTTAGTTAGTTGTATGATAGGTAGTTTATATGCCTTAGGTAAATTACCAAAATACCCCTTTGACGCCAAAATTCATTTTGAACATATGTAACGTAACTTTTGACATCTAAACTGATTTGGTAACAATATTAGACATGTTAAGGCATATTTTACTTGTCATAGGACTAGTTAGGCGTTCCGAACGCGTTTTACGCGAACGACGCGTTAAAGTAGCATAAGCTACCTAAACGGGTCGTAATGGGTCATAAGCACTTAGGTTTGGTTTCATTTAGTATGTAGGCTTGGTTAAACCATATCGCATGAGTTCCAGCACTCATTTGGTTTACAAGACCTCATTCTGTCCGATCCTCCGATCTAGGTCCGGTTTATTAACATAGTTACCTATATTAGGTGTCGTTTGATTTCCGTGATCTCTATCATTGTTTGGTTGTTACTCAAGGACTATTGAGCAATCTCAAGTGAGTACATAGACCCCTCTTTTACTGTTTTCAAACTTCTTTGGGGTGGAACACATGTGCCTACTTGTTACTTTCGTGCTTTCCTGTTTTCACATCATATACCTGCTATGTTTGTTAGTACATTATAGTACATGATTTCATTACATTTCATGCTATGTATGCCCATTGTGTGCGTACTTAGTACATCGTTTTACATTACATTTTATGCTATGTATGCCCATTGTGTGCGTACTTAGTACATTACTTTACATTACATTTTATGCTATGTATGCCCATTGTGTGCGTACTTAGTACATTACTTTACATTACATTACATTTTATGCTATGTATGCCAATTGTGTGCGTACTTAGTACATTATTTTACTCATCACATGCTTACATTTTGGTATGACATTTGGTTTGTTTAAATGAGACAATGTACATTCATTAACACCGATCATGCCGCTCGGTAGTAGGTAGTGGTACCATAGGACTTGACAAATCCCATTCCTGTAATCTCGGGTTTGTTTGGATGGAAGGAATGACCGAATCCGAATACATTTTTTTGGTAACCTTTACTAAAAGGGTTATCCGACTGTCGCAAGGCTTGGATGTATGAATTTTCACAATACCGCATAAATGTATATATCAGTATAGCATGCATTTATTACACAAAACATAACTTTGATTTAAACCATGTTTTACTTCAATACCTTGTTTTTGTGCATTTTACATATGGTTTAGTTGATATATTTCACTTACCATACATAAACATTTTGACATTGATATACACAAAACATTTTTGACATTTGATTATACATAAACATTTTACTTTGGTGGTTTGGTTTGAGTAAGTGATTTAAGTAACGAGGCGTGTGTAATATGATACAAGCATGGTGGATACGCCGCTGGTACTTCCTATATATAAGTGTTTGTATGATATCACATATCGTAGCGTTATTTGAATCATTTCAATTTAAGACATATAACATTTTATACAAATAATATACTTTTCACAAGACATTGTTTTACAAAACAACTTATCTTATACAAACTCATTTTACTCGGTTATTCATTTAACCATACATTATTCTCTTATTTATACATATCATCTGAACTTATTGTTTTTCAAACGATTTACAAAACAAATCAATTTACAAGGTTCATGACTGACTTTTACTAAACAACTCTTTTCTAAACTTGCAAGTCATGAATCCTATTTTCACAAAACCTATGTATCTCACAGGCATTTTTATGCTGACGTACCTATTTTCACATGTGTTTCAGGATATGATGCATAGGATTTATCAAGATACACTTAGGCGGACTTGGGCCTTAGTGACAATAAAAGATGCAAGACTAGTTATTTATGTTACATTTCTTTGATTGTCAAGACATTGTAACTCTTTTAATCAATAAAACAATATTTCAATTTCCATGTGTTATGAAACAATGATTCTGTTACAACACTCCCCGACGTTTCCGCCACGTTTTGTTGTTTTACGTGGTCGGGGTGTGACAATTTATAATTATGAATCTCATGAACAGGGTATGGGAACCCTAATAGGATAAATTCGTGATAATACTCATCGATGACGTACTTGCCTATGTGCGAACCAAGGAGAATCATGAGTAACGTTTGAAGTTAACTACGGAGTTGGTGAATGATGAGGAGCACCAAAGAACCCGTCGGGAGTATGATGATCCATATGACTAACTAGGTGCTACCGGAGATTTATTAAGAATTTCTCTAAATTAGTGCAGCCTTCAACACTAATAACCCCAAAAGGAAAAGGGAAATTGATTGGACAGCAAGATAGTAGGAAGCTTTTCGGACCCTTGAAAGAAAAGTTGGGAGTGTGTATGATGGACTCCGAAGGAAGTTAAGATACTCACATGCCTTTGGCAGAGTTATCTTACAATAATAATTAACATGCTAGTATTTAGGTTGCTTGGTTTGAAGCCTTGTATGGACGGAAGTGTTGATCACCATTTTATCGAGCTGACGTGACAAAGGACAATTAACCAGACCCGAGTTATCTAGGAAACCAACGACATGATTTTCCTGGATCGAGGGAAGCTTAAAAGTCGCCAATTGATCAACAGAAGGATTACATGGACAATTGAAGGACCTATTGCGATTCCAGATTGAAGATTTGGTTCTGTTAAAGGAGTTATCTTGCGGAGATGCTATTAGGTTTAGCAGAGAAAAAAAGAGCTGAGCCACAATGATTAGGTCCTTTCAAGAGCCCATCTTGAGTTGGATCAGTCGCTTATAGGCTCAAGCTACCATAGGGATGGAGTAGTGTACATGATGTATTGTTTGGGTTCAGTTGAGAAAGTGTATAATGGATAATACACTGCTTTTGTTCTTTATAGAGATTTGTTTGGAAGATAAACGGAAGTTTATCGAAGCACCGTAGAAGCAGTACGTATAGCTAGAAGAGTTATGCTAATAATCGGACAGGCGATTACAGCATTCTAGTCATGTATGCGATTTATTGATTTTGCGATTTGTGGATATCTGAAATGAATGCGGGAAGGAAGGAAGACGAGTTTATGAGATTTGATTCTTTCGAGAGCCCATCTCGAGTTGGATCAATCGGGTGTAAACTCAGACTATCTTAGATACGGGGTAATATATATGTAAATGTACGTTTGTAGAACCCGGATTGGTGGAACTTTGACTTAATCTTCTCGATTAAGTGCTTGTAAATGTTGAACCATGGAAAGGGTGGAGAGCGATGAGATGTGAGATTAGGAATTGAGGATGTGTGCAATATAGGTCTACAGAGACTCTTCGTAAGAATCAAAATTTCTTGTAGAAACTACAAGACTATATTTATTAAACCTGTTTTTGTTGTTTCCACCCAGTGGAAAAACAAAACCTGTAAAGTAAAATTTCAGGGACGAAATTTCCTAAACAGGGGTAGACTGTGACACCCGGCTTTTCAGGCCGTACCGTACAATTGTAACACGTTTTGTGAATAGGTAACATGGCTATATTTAACTGGTTATGATGTTTGTATGTGAAATTTAATGTGTTAGTAAAATTAAACTTTGATAAAAATTATGTTGGATAACGATTAAAATGCGAAACGAACGTCGGTGACCACCCGATCAGTGTTAAAATCCTAAAAATAATCTGTTATGGTTAGAATAATAATTTTAATCATATCCGTGTGGAAAAATAATTTAAAACGCTAAGAAACTCTATTTTTCGAGTTTGAGCACGTACTGCGCGATACTGCGTGAATTAAATAAAATACTGTCAACGCAGCCAGTCAAGGGAACTGGTAATTATTTCAGTAATAATTTTGAGTGATTATTTTTATAGAATAATAAAAATAATTTAAAACACACTAAAATGGGATTAAAACGCTAGATAAAATATCCGGTATCTAGTAAAATACCTGTTTTTATCACTAATTTACATATGTATGTATATATATATATATATATATATATATATATATATATATATAAGAATTATGTGTGTATTAGGAGAGAGAGAGGGCAAGGTGGCTGCAATGGAGGCCACCTCTTTCTTGGTGTTGCCACTTGTTGGACATGGGAATGTGAGAATGATGATTATCCTTCCAAACCTTTCCAACATCTCTCATATTTCAAGACTAAAATCAAAACAACACACTAACTCTTCCTCTCTCATACCTTACAGCCGAACACCCCCATATACACACACTTTCAAAAATTTCAAATCATTCCATGAAGATTCAAGGGCCTTTCAAGGTGATTTCAAGCTAATATGGATGTTTGGAAGTGATTTCAAGCAAGAACAACCTCCATATCATCATCTATTCTCAAAAACCCATCTAAAAATCTTGAAGGTATAAACTTGTTTTTAAATCATGTTCTTGATTCATAGTGATGATGGAGATGTTAGATGGTTTCTCTTGAACTTGGAATAAATCATAAAAACTTGTATTTTACAAAGAATGAAATTTAAATCAAAGAAAAGTTAGTGTGTATTGTATATAGGGCCGAAAGTTTATGAGTGGGTGTGTGTCTTGTTGTGTTTTGATTTTGTTAAATGATTCTTACTTGATTTGATTTTGAAAAGATGATTACATGCATGTGTTGTAAAGGTGTCATAAAAGAAAGTTCTTAAAAAGGATCCATGATTGAAATAGATGTGTTAAAAAGTGAAGTTTTGGAAGTTTATACATGTATGTATATGTGTGTATGTCGTATATGTATGTACATATATGTAAGTGCATACACAAAATTTTTTCATATGTAAATAAAAGAGGGAATGTTTGCATTTATGTGAAAATGATTTAATGATGATGAGATGAACATGTTGTGATTTATAAGAACATGAATTAAATATATCCTTAGATGCATTTAAGGTTATGTTGGATGATGGTGTTATGATATGGGTATAATAGATGCATATACTTAAACATGCATGATGATATGTGTTTATAAAAGGGTGATTTGAGTATGATTTAATAAAAATCAGTTTTTGGCAGATTATAAACACTAAAATAAAGTTATTTTAAAGTTTTTAGTGACATAAAACTTTGTCATAATGTTTGTTTGCTTTGCATGTTGTACTTGGTGCATTAAAGATTGTAAAATACGAGAAATCGCATGATTTATGTGACTTAAATAAAAACTGCACTAATCTGATTATAACCACTATTTAAATCATTAAATAACATGTATTATGTTAAAATATCAAATCGTTTCGAGTTGGTATGGTTATAGTAACGTTTAACGCAAAACTATGCGTTAAAAAAACAAAAATCGGGTTTTCGAGTGATTTTTGTAAAACTGATTTAGATCAGTAAATAAACTGATGTTTTTGGTTTAAAAACAAGTATTTTAACTAATTTTAAGTTTACTTGGTGTTTGGTTGGTCATACGTGACTTCCGACGCCCGAAAACGTTACTGAATCGCTAAAATACGCATTTTTCGATGAACACTAGTATGGGTAAATTTTGGGTGAACCTTATGTGATAAAATGTGTTAAGTAATTTAAACATGTAAATGTGATAATATGTTAAGTGTTAACTTGATAGTGGGAAATTAAGACTATGCATGTATACTTGTGCGTTTTGTGCGGTAGAAAAGGTAAAATTTGCGTTAAATGTGTCACCTGTTTGTCGAGCATGAAATTTGGTACATATGAGATGTTTTATGTATATTTGCTTTAAAAATGACAAAATAGATAATTTAACAAGATTTCGCGTGTTACGGTGTTAAATTATGTGAGCGTTTATGTATATATATTACGACACGCAAACCGTAAATATATTGCGTATGAACGGGAGAGAGTTAACGGATATACACAAATGGTCACCAATAAAATCGTTCAAGTTGCAAAATCATATATATATATATATATATATATATATATATATGGACTCATATATATATTAACGTGCCAACATAATCAAAAATAATAACTTTTCGAGAAAATTCCAAAGTTAAGTGATAATTCTAAGAAACGGAGAAACTTAGAATTTTTGTGTTATGTATATTGATTTAGAATCGTTCCTATATTAGGACGTGTAGAAAATCAATCTCTGGGATTGCGCTACTAAAATACGCACCCAAAGGTGAGTGTCACTAAACCCCTCTTTTTACTGCTTTGTATATATTTTAGGGGTAGAACACGTCAATAAAAGGGTTTAATAATGTTTTCGAAATAAAACATACCTTTTAATATAAAATATATATTTTCATTGACAATATATGAAATTTGATAAGTCATACATTTCGAAGTAAAACGTTTTTGATGAATGAATATTGAAAGTACGGTATTTCCTAAGCGAAACATGACCGTACAGTTGGGGACGAATTCTGGACTGGGTCTCAAATGATGGAGTGTCAGGGGAATCCGTAAAACGTCGTGTATTAAATTGTCATATTAGTAGGATGTATATATTGTACGTGAGGCTGACATCATATGGTTCATTGAGATAGGACCCTGCGCCCATGATGTCATTTAATCATTTAAGTAATGTACGTGAGGAATTGTTGGTAGATCTATCGGGTTGACAACCCCGTCGTGACCGGTCGCCCCGTGTCAAGTCAAACGACGAATTGATATTCTGTTTATTGTCTTGCTTTGATTATCCCTGCATGGTTAATATGTAGTTCGTATTGTCTAGCTAACATACGAGTCTGAAAATTGACGCAATAATTTAATATACAAAACCTGGGCAATATATATTACAGTTGTCGGATTGATGAACCGACGGAAGGCCCATGGATTTTATTAAGGAAGTAAAACGGAATTTCAAAATTATATGGATGTTTTCAAATAAACACCTAAACAGAAAGTTTTCCTTGGATTAAAATTGTGTGTAAGTGAATATGTGAACTCACCTTCCTTTGTGTTGACACTTGATTTTAACGTGTTCTACAGGTACTTGAGTTCGCCTTCGGGAAATCATGGCGTATCTTATGTTTGATGATGCATGTTGTTTTGTTTAAATATGTTGGACAACTTTTAAACTTTCTGGGACGTATGTAATAAGATCCATAAGGATCAAAGACAACTTAACTATGTAGTCATGTCGTAAAACGTAACGTTTAAATAACTTATGTTTAAAATAAATTAAAATTTCCAACAATTAAATGCATCGATCGAAAAGATATAAATGGGCACCAACTTCCGTCACCACTACGTTTTATATTCCGCTGCGACGTTTTTGGGGTGTGACAACATACATATATGTATGTAAATTAGTGTTAAAACTGGTATTTTACTGGATACCGGGTATTTTATCTAGCGTTTTAATCCCGTTTTTGTGCGTTTCAAATTATTTTTATCATTCTATAAAAATAATCACCCAAAATTATTACTGAAATAATTACCAATTGCCTCGACTGGCTACATTGACAGTATTTTGTTTAATTCGCGCAGTAACGCGCAGTACGCGCTCAAACTCGAAAAATAGAGTTTCTTAGCGTTTTAATTTATTTTTCATCACGAATATGATTAAAATTATTATTCTACTCATAATAGACTATTTTTAAGATTCTAACACTGATCCGGTGGTCACCGACTTTCGTTTCGCATTTTAACCGTTACGCGATAAGCGTTTATCTTATCGTTGCCAACATAATTTTTTATCAAAGTTTAATTTTACCAACTCATTAAATTTTACATATAAAAATCATAACCAGTCAAATATAGCCCTGTTACCTATTCACAACACGTGTTACAATTGTACGGTACGTCCTGAAAAGCCGGGTGTCACATTTACGACGGTCACGGTGGTCCTGAAGCGTCCAGATTCATTACTAATCATATATTCGGTTACTTACAGAGTAATTAGCTTCAGTTAACCCTAATTTTCGTCAGGTTTTGGTTTATAGATCGTTTTTTTGTTGTTTTTAGGCTTATTTGTAGTTTGATTGCAAGATATTTTGAGTGAAAGCTGTTTGTAGACTTAGATAGGTGACTAGAAAACAGTTATTTATAATTTAGTTTATAGATTGATCACTGCTTTGTTCTGGTTATAGTATATAGATCGATGTTTGTTGTGTTTTTGGCGTTTTTAGGCTTATCGGTACTCGGATTGTAAGATATCTTGACTGAAAACAGTCATTAATGATTTAGTTTATAGACTGACTTTCACGGTGGCCTCTAAGCGTCTCAATTCATCACTAATCCTGATTGCTCAGTGTGTCATTCGACGAACGGTGTACTTTGTCGAGCTTGCCTTAAGGTCAGGTATGGTGAATGTAAGTCTAAGATCATGGCCATATCTAAAGTTTATATATGATGAAACTTTGTGAAGGTTTTGACATCATTAGATAATGTTGTGGCAGTTTGTGGCAGAAATGGAAGAAGTGAGTGAAAACAAGCAATGGAAATGTCCTCACTGCATAGAAGAAGAAGGAACCAGACCTTATTGGATATGTAACAGGTACAAACATCAGCATTTTTATTGCAATTTAAACACGCTTCTTTTGTCCATATCATATCAATTTCAATTAAGTATATTTTTTGTCACATTTTTGTAGCTCTTTATGCTTGAAGAAGTAAAAGATGGTGCCAACTGGTATTGCTATATTCAGAATTTGAATTCTAGGGTTTCAAATCGAGATATATAGGAATAATCGTCTGTTTTGTGCAATCGGTTGTTTATGATCACAATGCTACTTGTGATAAAATCTTATAGGAATTCATGAAAGTTTGGATGAACTCAGCACAAATTTGGTTGATTACATAGCCGAATGATCTGAGGCATCGGTTAAAGAACGCGGTTATTTCGCCAATGTCTAAATATAATCAGCTTGATGAAGTAACAATTCAAATGATATTTAAATTAATATAATCAGCTGTTTACATGTGTTTTTAAATATATTCAATGGTTTTTTTTTTTTTTGAAGAATTGGGTTATGATTGTATGATTTGTATGCTAATCTTGAAATGCATTTCTTGATTACATTGCATATGTGCTTAATGTGTATTAATGATCTTTTTTGTCTAAAAAGATATATAGGAATACTCTTCAACTTTGAAAAAGAAAGATAAGGTCTGTTTTTCAAAATGTCTGATAGAAAACCTTTGTTGCGCTCAACAGACGTTCGAATAACTCAATCAGTGGTTTGAACATATGTTTGACTTTTGGTCAACTTTGAAAAAGAAAGATAGGGCCTGTTTTTCAAAATGTCTGATAGAAACCTCTGTTGGGCTCAACAGACGTTTGAATAACTCAATCAGTGGTTTGAACATCTGTTTGACTTTTGGTCAACCTTGAAAAAGAAAGATAAGGTCTGTTTTTTAAAATGTCTGATAGAAACCTTTGTTGGGCTCAACAGACGTTTGAATAACTCAATCAGTGGTTTGAACATCTGTTTGACTTTTGGTCAACTGTTGGACTTTTGGTCAACATCTGTTTAACTTTTTGTCAACAGAGGTTAAAAGGGTTAGTTAACAGAGGTTAAAAAGGGGTTAGTCCACAGAGGTTAAAAGAGTTAATCAACAGAGGTTAGAACGGATTAGTCAACAGAGGTTAAATGGCAAATGATGCTATCAACAATTCTTTTGGTGATGCTATAGATGAACCATCCAGTAATCTTTAGTTCCATGTTTTTATATTAAATGACGAATGATGCTGTAAACAATTCTTTTGTTTACTTCTAAAGGTAGTCATCTTTCCAAGAATCAACATAAACGATCCATACAAAAGTGTGTTATGGTGATTCGTTGTTTTGTAAAATGTGTTATGCATGGTTTTCCAAGAAACCACCCGTGTTTGCACACGGGTCTTACCGCTAGTACTTTCTATAAAAGGAGAAATCCCAATGATATAAGAAAAGCTGATGTGGCAGGCAGAGAGGCTGTCCAACAATGCTTTTCTTATGTCATAATTACATCATAAAGCTTAATATATAAAATCATTTTAAATTCTATCTAAAAGTCTGCCACATCCCAAAACCTCTGCCCATATCTTTCCTTTAAAGCCAGCGTATAACTTAGTAGATGTTTCGTTTAGCAAACGTATACCTTAGCAGATGTTTTGAAATTGTCGGTAATTTCAAATTCAAAATGCCTGAGGATATGTAATTTGCAATTAATGCATGTCACTCACTCCCTTCTGTCAGTCATCTTCTTATATAAAGGTTTTTTTTTTCTCATTTCACTCTTCATATTTACACTCTGCTAAGTTCTCTGCTTTTGTATTTTCAAACCACACTTCCAATGTATCTCTCCCTCAAATCCCTTCTTCTCAATACTCAACATTTGTTCATAAAGGATAAGAGAAAACGAAAGCTCTCTCTAACCCACTTTCAGAACAAATTTTGGGGATATGTGGTTTGCCTTGATGATGGTAATGTCATATATATAATTATGTTTGTTTTGGTTTTTGATTTTTACTAATTGTTTTTTACCTGAGTTATGACTAAATGATGATCGTGAATGATCTGAGCAGATGATGATGATGATTGTTCTACAGTTGTTTCCAGCATCATTGTTCCAACATCGTTTAAAGTATGTTTTTTTGCTACTCTAATTTTGAAATTTTTAATTTTGAAGTGATCTGCTCTAATTCGCTTTATATTTCAGTCTAATCACAGTTGTTTGAAATACATACAATCATCTGCGGGTTATTTTAAGTTTGTGGATTTTAAACTGTTTCCAGATCTGTTTTCTTCGAGCGACCAGTGGTAGAAGTATTTGTGGAGTCATAATGGTTTTAGAATATGTTAATATGGATATTGATGGAATCAAATTAAACACAAAGAAAGATTATTAAATGTACAGTTAAAATAATTTTTGCTTATTACTAAGTGATGATTATAATTGACTTGGGATAATGATGATGATGTAGAACCCACAGTGGTTCCTACTAAACGCAAGAAAGGATCTGCTACTGTTGTAAGATAAGATTTTATTTAATAAGATATATAAGTAGATTTAGTTTGTTCCTTACTGCCTTTTTTGTATTAAAAGAAGCATAAAGTTTGGAATTTTGATGTATAGAATGTATACACTTCTGCAGGCTCCGATGATTTAAAGCAACTTTTTATCAAACAAGTTGAGGATTAAGTATATGAGGATAGGGCTACTCTTCAACAGCTGAAGAAGTGTTTTGATGTACTGCATCTTGGTCTGTTCACGAGAGATCAGGTTTCCAGAAACCTGATGGTGATGCCTTCAATACTTCCGTGGAGTTCATGGCGATTGTCAAAGATATGCATTGATAAGTTCAGTACTCGATGGAGTTGAAGCTAAAAGCACTTAATTTTTGCTGTTAGATTCCTAAATTTCTTGGTGTTGTTGTTAGATTTTAAAGTTTCGTTGTTCAGTACTCGATGTAATTGTTGATCTTTTAATCCTCATAATTAAATTTTAATCCTATTAATGTTTGTGGAGCATTTTATTTTTACTAATTTTAAGGTGCATAAGTATTAGTATCTAATGTTTAATATCATCTGATTATTGCAGATCGGTATTGATGTAGATGTGAAATTGTCTCTGAGTTTGATTTAGATTATGTTGATGTTGAATCAATTTCTTTTACTGTATAGATCTGTCAAAGTTAAAGTTTTCCAAAAGAGAACATCTGCTCGAAATCATCATCTGCTGATCTAACGGTTGTTTAACTTGCTACTGTTGCCAACATCTGTTGTTGCCTAACAGTGCTTCTCAACATCCGTGTGCGCTGAAGTGGTAGAAGTATGTGTTTAGGATGTAGAGTACTGTTGGTCTTTAAATGAAGAGTTTTTTTATTGTTTTTTATGCTAGAGTTTTGAAATTTTATTATTTGGTAAGTCAACAGTTTTCTGAAGAATTTCCTCCTCCCAATTGCAAATACTCAACATCTGTTACTTTAAATTTCTGTCAAAGGTAAAGTCTGCCCAAAGAGAACATCTGTTTTGTAGTGATCCTCTGCTAATCTAACGACTGTTTGACTTGCTACTGTTGCCAACATCTATTGTTGCCTAATAGAGCTTTTTGAAGAATTTCCCTCCTCTCAATTGTAAATACTCATGCATCTGTTACTTTAAATCTCTGTCAAAGGTAAAGTCTGCCCAAAGAGAACATCTGTTTAGTAGTGATCTTCTGCTAATCTAACGGCTGTTTGACTTGCTACTGTTGGCAACATCTGTTGTTGCCTAACAGAGGTTTGCAACATCTTTGTCTGCTAGAGTTGTAGAAGCATGTGTTTACTATGTAGAGTATTGCTGGTCTTTAAATGAAGATATTTTTTTATTAATTTTTTATGTCAGAGTTTTGAAATTTTATTATTTTTTTATTATTTGGTAAGTCAATAGTTTTTTGAAGAATTTCCTCTCAATTACAAATACACAACATCTGCTCTTCTAAATGTCTGTCAGTGGTAAACTCTGTCCAAAGTGAACATCTGATGTGGCATAAGAAAATCTGATGTGGCAGCCAGAGAGGCTGTCCAACAATGCTTTTCTTATTTCATTACTTCATCATAAAGCATAATATATATAAAATCATTTTAAAATCTATCTAAAAGTCTGCCTCATCTCAAAACCTCTGCCCATATCTATCCTTTAAATGTATAACTTAGCATATATTTTGAAATTGCCGGTAATTTCAAATTCAAAATGCCTGGCGATATGTAATTTGCAATTAATGCATGTCACTCACTCACTTCTGTCTTATGGTAAATGCGTCTTATGGTAAATGAAGAGGTTAATTGTAATTATGATAACGTGTTTAATTTTATACTTTTCCCATGGAAATGCACTTTTGAAATGTTTTGCATTAAAAGCCTAACCATCGTCGCATCATATTCTTTAACAGTAAGTTAGTTTGACGATGTATTTAGTCATAACCGCCTTCATTGGGTATACAAAATACATTGGGCAGAGGCTTTCACCATTACCTCTTTCATCCATCTACTCAATCATCTTCAAAATTTTTCATTTATCAATATTGTTACAATTTCTTTGGCTTTCAAACGCGCATTTGTTCACTGCAAAATGGAAAACATTGGGTTTCAAGTGATTGTTGACGAAATTTTCACAAGGCTCTCTGCAGAAGATATTGGTCGTTTGAAATGTCTTTCCAAGAATTTTTATAGGGAATTGTCATGTCATGCATTTGAGATGATGCATGCTCTCCGAAGTGGAGATTCACTACAAAAGAAACTACTCTCCTTTAAAGACACGTCAATTGTCGTTGACAACATACTAGCTGTTAATTTGGATGTCGTTACAATCAAAACCTTAAGTTTTCCTAACAATGTCCACCCTACCTTCTTACGTATTCTATCGTCATTTAATGGATTGTTGTTAGTTTGCAATGAAGGGATTTGCTGTGAGCTGATCCTTTGGAATCCAACTACTAGGCGCTATAAGGTTTTGTCTCACGACTACTTAAATTATATTCATGATCGAAACTCCGATACAGGTGGAATTTATTTTAATCAATCAAATGATCTGAAAGTGCTGAACATCAGATGTTACCATAATGTGGCTACTGCTCGTGTTTACTCACGACGTCGAGAGTCATGGAGAACAATAAATTTCGGTAGCGTAAATAATTATGGTTCAAGCAGTTATTCATGGTCTCCAGGAATTTATGTTGATAAAACCATATATTTCATGGTTTCAAATTATTGGTATCCACTAGGTGAGAGGAACATCGTTGCTTTCGATGTTCTTTCTGAGACTTTCAGAATGCTTCGTTTTCCAGAGAGTATCGTAGTCAATCCCTGCCAAGGGTATTTTTTGACCATCGCAAAGAGGCTGCATTTGATTGTTATTGGAAAGTCTGCTGAGCTAACTATTGATTTGCTCCGATATGAAGAAGAAGGCTGGATCAAGGTGTTTGCATTCAATAATCCTCGTGTAGTTGATTATGTAGATAGGCGCCAAAGGACTAATATAATTGAAAACAACAATGGCTGATAACAAGCATTTGGGGGATATGGTTGAAGTTGATCTGAGCAATGAAGTTTTGAAATACCTCCAACATGTTGACAACTACAATGGTCCGAAAGGAGCTTTATTTATCGAGACTACTGTTTCGCCCATTGATTAGAAATTAGTATGTTGTATTTTATTGAATATTGTTTGCTGTTTCGAACTTTGTTTATTATATAGTTACCTCTGTTTGACACTTGTAGTTTTTATATAACTAGTTGTGTTAAAATTATTAACCATGTTTGTTATTTAAATTAATTAAATGAATATTTAGGTTTGAGAGTTTAAAAGCTTTTAATATTGGCAAAGGTCTGTTTAAATGATGAAAGCTCTGTTGTTGTGAACAGATGTTTGAAAATAAAACAGTGGTTGATACATCTGTTGACTTTGGTCAACAGATGGATGAAAATAGATGTTTGAAACCACTGTTGGGTTAAAGTAGAGTGTTGTGGGGAAAACTATGGTTGAAACCGCTGTTGGGTTAAAACGGTGGTTTAAAACCACTATTGGGTTAAAATAGTGTTTTGTGGAGGTTGAAGGGGATTGAGACGACTGTTGGGTTAAAATATTATTTTTTGGAGAAGGAACATGCTTGAATGCAAATGTTATTTCGTTTACAAAAGATTAATAAATTGTATATTTTTGTGTTTTTTATACTCTAAACTTTAAGTATTTAAGGTTAAAGTTGAAGTTGGGGGGATATGGTTGAAGTTGATCTGAGCAATGAAGTTTTGAAATACGTCCAACATGTTGACAAATACAAATGGTCCGAAAGGAGCTTTATTTATCGAGACTACTGTTTCGCCCATTGATTAGAAATTATTATGTTGTATTTTACTGAATGTTGTTTGCTGTTTTGAAGTTTGTTTATTATATAGTTACCTCTGTTTGACACTTTCATATTTTATATAATTAGTTGTGTTAAAATTATTAACCATGTTTGTTATTTAAATTAATTAAATGAATATTTAGGTTTGAGAGCCTAAAAGCTTGTAATATTGGCAAATGTCTGTTTAAATGATGAAAGCTCTGTTGTTGTGAAAAGATGTTTGAAAATAAAACAGTGGTTGATACATCTGTTGACTTTGGTCAACAGATTGAAGAAAACGGATGTTTGAAACCACTGTTTGGTTAAAGCAGAGTGTTGTGGAGAAAACTGTGGCTGAAACTGTTGTTGGGTTAAAACGGTGGTTTAAAACCACTGTTGGGTTAAAATAGTGTTTTGTGGAGGTTGAAGGGGATTGAAACGACTGTTGGGTTAAAATATTATTTTTTGGAGAAGGAACATGCTTGAATGCAAATGTTATTTTGTTTACAAAAGATTAATAAATTGTATATTTTTGTATTTTTTATACTCTAAACTTTAAGTATTTAAGGTTGAAGTTGAAGTTGGGGGGATATGGTTGAAGTTGATCTGAGCAATGAAGTTTTGAAATATCTCTAACATGTTGACAAATACAAATGGTCCGAAAGGAGCTTTATTTATTGAGATCACTGTTTCGCCCATTGATTAGAAATTATTATGTTGTATTTTACTGAATGTTGTTTGCTGTTTTGAAGTTTGTTTATTATATAGTTACCTCTGTTTGACACTTTCATATTTTATATAATTAGGTGTGTTAAAATTATTAACCATGTTTGTTATTTAAATTAATTAAATGGATATTTAGGTTTGAGAGTTTAAAAGCTTGTAATATTGGCAAAGGTCTGTTTAAATGTTGAAAGCTCTGTTGTTGTGAACATATGTTTGAAAATAAAACAGTGGTTGATACATCTGTTGACTTTGGTCAACAGATGGATGAAAACAGATGTTTGAAACCACTGTTGGGTTAAAGCAGAGTGTTGTGGAGAAAACTGTGGTTGAAACCGCTGTTGGGTTAAAACGGTGGTTTTAAACCACTGTTGGGTTAAAATATTGTTTTGTGGACGTTGAAGGGGATTGAAACGACTGTTGATTTAAAATATTGTTTTTTGGAGAGGGAACATGCTTGAATGCAAATGTTATTTCGTTTACAAAAGATTGATTAATTATATATTTTTGTATTTTTTATACTCTAAACTTTAAGTATTTACCGACTGACTTATCTATTTATAAGTCTATAAATATAACCATATTCATCATTTATATTTGTTATGCATGGTTTTCTAAGAAACCACCCGTGTTTACACAATGTTGTTTGCTGTTTTGAAGTTTGTTTATTATATAGTTACCTCTCTTTGACACTTTCATATTTTATATAATTGGGTGTGTTAAAATTATTAACCATGTTTGCTATTTAAATTAATTAAATGAATATTTAGGTTTGAGAGTTTAAAAGCTTGTAATATTGGCAAAGGTCTGTTTAAATGTTGAAAGCTCTGTTGTTGTGAACATATGTTTGAAAATAAAACAGTGGTTGATACATCTGTTGACTTTGGTCAACAGATGGATGAAAACAGATGTTTGAAACCACTGTTGGGTTAAAGCAGAGTGTTGTGGAGAAAACTGTGGTTGAAACTGCTGTTGGGTTAAAACGGTGGTTTAAAACCACTGTTGGGTTAAAATATTGTTTTGTGGAGGTTGAAGGGGATTGAAACGACTGTTGATTTAAAATATTGTTTTTTGGAGAGGGAACATGCTTGAATGCAAATGTTATTTCGTTTACAAAAGATTGATTAATTATATATTTTTGTATTTTTTATACTCTAAACTTTAAGTATTTACCGACTGACTTATCTATTTATAAGTCTATAAATATAACCATATTCATCATTTATATTTGTTATGCATGGTTTTCTAAGAAACCACACGTGTTTGCACACGGGTGTTACCGCTAGTACTTTCTATTAAAGGAGAAATCCCGATGACATAAGAAAAGCTGATGTGGTAGCCAGAGAGGTTGTCCAACAATGCTTTTCTTATGTCATTACTGCATCATAAAGGTTAATTTAAAATACATTTTAAATTCAAACATCTGGCCCACATTCAAATTTCAAAGGTTTGCCCACTTTCAAAAGGGCAAAGCTCTGCCCACATTCAAATTTCAAATGTCTGCCCACATACAAAAGGGCAAAGCTCTGCCTATCATTCAAAATTCAAAAGCTCTGCCCACATTCAAAATTATGGCTCCAGATTCAAAAATCAAACCATAGATATATAAGATACCCTTTTCTTCAATCAATTACACTTTCTCTCTTTACTCATTCCCGACTTTCTCTCTTTTAAATATCATTATAAGTTCAAATTAGGGTTCACAAATCGTGATGATGATGATGATGAATATAGTTTTATTTTGATTCTCCCCGGTTCAAACCTACTACAACCGTCGATTCTTCTGATTTCAAGTTCTCTCCTGTTATATCAAGGAAATTATCATAAGCATATGTATCTCTTATATCAGGCATCTGTATCTCTTATATCAAGGAAATTCATAATGGAAAAGTACTATGTGCGCAAGAATCCTTAAACGGTAGAGTCAGTGTTCTGGTAACTGGATACATGACTGGAATTGATAATATTCAGCAGCAGTTCACACAATCTTTAAGTCCTCGCACCTCAAGATGCAGGAAATTATGAGTTCTCTTTTTCAGTCCCTCCTTTATAATCAAGTGTATCCCTCATGAGCGTGCACATGTGCATGGTATATTACAAGTAGACGATGTTCAACTTGGTTTAGCTTCAGCATAAGGCATGGAAGATAAAGAAACATGGTTCTAGATTCATGTGTTTTCGTTTCAGTTGGTGATTGTTTAAAAGAGATGATTTTTTTGGTTTATCAGATATTATATTTCATCTTTGGTACTTATAGTTCGAAAGGGAAAAGGTTGTTACTAACTTTCTATATAAACTGTTTGGAAATTGGAGCTTCCTTTAATACTACATTTGGGTTGTTTCACGTAATAAGCATCTGAATTCTGAACATAACCTGTTGTTGTATGATTGTTGATTTTATTATAATTTTCAATCTATTTATGCATCTTTTTAAGTTTTGTAATATGTAATTGATCTTAAATCCTTATTGGATTTTGAGTTGTGTGATTTTTCAAGTTGTCAAAGTAATTTACTTGAATTTGCTAATTTTCAGTATTAGAATGGATTAATTCTTTTGTTTAGCTGGCTGTTGACTACATGTTCAGGTTTTAGAAATTATGTCTATTGTAGGGCAATAGTTTAAAAATGTTGAAGAGGAATACTGTAACACCCGTTCTTATAATTTAAGGTTTAATGAATCTTTTACGAAAACAATCATGTAATTACGATTACATATACATCGGAAATACGGGTTTACTAAAAGTTTTACAAATCATAAGTTATTCTACATAACGTGATCGAATTCGTTGTTTAAAATTTACAACGTGGCAAAGTGCGGAAGCGTGTATCTTTATCGTGTTCGGTTCTTCGCTGAGCTTGATCGTCTTCCGGCATCCAAAAGTACCTATATTCCATAAACATGAAATACTTTAGTCAAACGGGGTTTAAAACGTGTCTAAACGAGTCCGGGAATTTAAACTAAATAAAATATACTTTGTTTCTGGGTCCACCGTAACTCAGTATGTAACCATCGTAATCATATCAGCTCCACCGTAACTTACGGTGGCATGACTAAATCAAGTATACGCAATCATATGTCTTTTTCTGGATTAATAATGACATTATTAATGTGCAGCGATTTTCTATACAGCTGCTGTAATGGACCATTATGACCCATTCAAAGTCCGAACTAGATTAACATGTTCAAAGATGGATCGTAGAAAACTTCAATACCTTCGCAAGCATATAAGGTACACCTTCTAACGAATTTTCTATGATTTTATATGATTTTTATAAAATCAGCACAGCAACTATATTTTCATTTTTCAAACAGCTTTCAAGGTTTTGAACAGCTGTTTAATTCATTCTTTTGGCCTATTTAACAACCACATTTGTTTCTTATGATTGAAAAAAGTAAAAATTTACTTCATAAGCTTTCCGAAAAGGTATAGAACACCCAAATCGGATAAACGGTTGATTTTATATGATTTTTTAAAGATTAGTCGAAATCCGTATAAAAAGCTGCGGAAATCATGTTTAGGGTCATTTTAAATTCGAACCAAACCATCAAATGCAACCCATTTCCATGGCTAAAACCCTTATTAAACTCTTGGTAATGGTTAGAAACCTATAACAAATATAATGACCATCGTCCGTAACATTTGGTTTACCTATTAAGGTAACCAAAAACTTATTTTAGACTTCGTTTAACTCTCATTAGCCTTACATTTAAATGAGAGTTATCTTATTATGCGTACCTGGCTCGGATCATTACATTGACCCATTTAAGTACCTTGCCTCAATATCTACTAAGTAATAGCGATGTAAATATCCACTCGATATTTATTTCTGAAATCAAACAACTCATCAAACCATTAGTCGATATTGTCAAAAGTGATATTTTCACATTTTGACCCGTTGGTCTAAATGACCGATAATATTGGCGAGATAAAGCTTATTGCCATCTCGTCTACACGACTCGTTCCGATTTACACTGCACGGTCGTTTTAACTATAATTCACCTCTTAACGCTTTTTGGCCTAATAAGGCTTACGAAATATGTTTCTTTCAAAACCAATAATTATTGTCAACAAGTGTCCAAATTTCAATTTTACCCTTATTGGTTATCTTGTTCCGTACGACTACACGCCAGAAACACCATATCTCAACTTTCCATTTGTCTTGTTCGAAATCAAAACAACAAAAGGACATTCTAAACTATATGACTAGTGTAAGCTATACTTACCTCGCATCCGAACTATGCTTTTCCTTTCCTTCTTGATTTGTTTGATCCGCTCCCTCATCAAGCTTCCGCCTAGCTTGTTACGCGTCAAACTATCATCATTCACAAGGTGGTTAGATTAGTCATTTCAATTCACGACTATTCCACCTCACGTATTTTCTATGTCGAAACTACTATTTGACTTTATCATTGGTTAGTTTGACTTTTTAAAAGTCAATTGACTTACCAACATATTCATATGCACATTTGGTTCATTGAACTCACTTAGGCATATTTCATCCGAACTCTTAACAAAAATCAAATTTTTACATACTAACTTAGTAAGCCGCGATTTCATTTAGGCATTTCATATCAACGAAAATTGGCTGTTTTTGGTGACTTGTTTAACCTGTTTACAAGTCTTCAAAAATTATGATTTTTTTATGTGGCGTACCTCTCGGAGGGTTAGCCCCTGAGTTAAAATTTCAAGATCTAACTCTTTACCAAAAATTCGTGAAAATTCATTTACTAAGCTGCAATCAGATTCGTCACTTCTGACTGCAGCTTACGGAAAAATTCATTAAAAATTCCTCGTTTATCCGATTGACGAAATTCCAATTGGCGATTCTTTTAATCGCTTAAACCTTTCTACAGTAAGAATTTGAGATCATAAATCAATTCCTAAATTGAGTTATGACATTCGTGATGGGCTGCAATTTCTGTCAGAAAACGCAGCTTGAACCTTT
>JARYGA010003323.1:0-42358 GCA_030545235.1 Helianthus tuberosus | reverse complement strand
GTGGTGGTTGTTGATGGTGGTGGTGGTTGGTGATGGTGCTGAAAGTTAGGATTATTAAACTCCAATAGCTATGTTTGTGTCAAATAAGCATACACATAAGGAGCCACATCAGCCATTAACAAGGTTTGTGCCATGTAAGTTGTCACGTCAGCATAAAACTAACTGGTTTATAATCCAGTTAGACAATGATCGATGGGTGGTAAATTCTTACAAGTTGGTATTGTCATATGAAATTTTTTAAGGTGAAATTAGTGTCGGCCATTGGGTGAAAGTTATGATTATTAAAATCTAATAACTCTTAATAAACAAGCATACAGGGGTATGTCTAAAAGAGTCACATGTAATGACGCTAAAATTTAAAAAAAAAAAAAAACAGTTTAAACTAAATATTCAATATCAATGTTAGGAAAGTTTTTTGTGTAATGACTTTGTTGTTGTAAGTGTCTTCTTTGGATTCTAGCTTCCTGTCATACTCCCCTTTTTTTCTTCAAATCCTTGACGTTTAGAAAACAACAATTTTAACACAGACTAGTTTTTTTTTTTTTTTTTTTTTTTTTGAAAGGCTAATTTCTTTAATCCATGTCGTCCGTGGGACTTGAACCCAAGATCTTCCCCTTCCCAACCTAGGTGTTTTAAAGACTTTGCCTTTGCCAATGGACCACCACCCCATTGGTAACAAAGACCAGTTAACACGTACAATTAGTTAACACGGTTTGTTGTATCTTAATTTCCAAAATCATAATTGCACTAAACCTAAATAATAACACTCTTCGGAAACCAAAATTACATTTGAACCCGATGTGTGCCTCTCTTTTATTAATCATTAATCGAATAAACTGGTATGCCAAAAACTTCACTGCCCATATTATAGTTTCGTTGAAACTTTATGTAGGATCTTATGCATTAAATTAAGTAGTCACAAGTTTTATAGGGTTTCAAAACTAGTGGGGTGTAAATTGCAACTTACTCATTTCGCATACTTTTATATCCTAACAAAAATACAAACATGTAGTTGTTGGATGACTCATTTACTAATACTAGAAATCATTTTTTTAACATGCCTTATCTTTTGTACCTCGCACATGGCATGTTGAGGGACAATCAAAAATCATCACGTCACTTCCTCGTTGTTTTAATGTTGTTTTTCATCATATAAAAGGGTGAGATTCGATTTAACGGTATATGGCGTGGTCATGATACTCATAACCACTATGACTCTCTACGTCAGCATCATATCACTCACCTTTAATCCATCATTCAAAACAGCTACCCTAACGCTCTGTTCCCGAGTTAACTTAACGAGGGATAAGAAAAGAAAGTACAGGTGAGAAAGGAAAGGACGAGAAAGGAAAATAAAAGATGTCTTTCCCACCATTTCCTCCCAAATTGGAAGGATATAAAAACTAAAGAATTTAGACTAGTTTTCCTTTCATTTCCTATCTTTTCCTTCCTTAAATGAAACTCGGGAACACGACATGTTTTATTTTCCTTTCTTTTCCTTTCTTAAATGAAACTCTGGAACACAAAATATTTTTACTTTCTTTTTGTTTCTTTTCCTTTCCTTCCATTAGTAAACTCTGGAACACAGTAAGGGTGTGGTTATGACTCAAACCACTATCCCCTTATTTATTTTAATTTATTTTTGTCTAAAGAAAAATGAAAGGAAATCTTGGAAAATAGAAAAGAGGACCATGGTTGCCATGGTTTAATCCATACGAACAATGGTGGATCAAGCAAAGGGTGATGTAGCCTTCCGTTCATTTTCCTATGTAACGAATCATGTCCCAACCATGACCCCACACCCTTCAACCTAATATGTATTAAGCATGTGAAGTGGGGAAAGAGAAAAAAACACATAGTGAAATAATTGAAATATTGATAACTTAATTAGTAGAAAAATTTTATGTACAACTAAATTGCTTGCAGTGTAATCTATATAACTATATAAAGTAAATGTGATGTATACACATGTAATTTTACATGGCGTCCAGTATTTTATGTAATATATACAAGTAAAGAATGCTTATTTTATAAGGGTGAAATTGTAAAAAAAATAGCAAATTTTAAGACACTCAGAGGGTATAATAGTAATTTAGCCCACACTTCATACTCACGCACACAAAAACCTTTCCTCTACTGCCGCTGAAGAAACCTAATAGTCATCCAGACAGTGAAACGGAAAATTGAAGATGATGATTGAATGGAAAGGTGAAACGTAAAATTGAAGATGATGATTGAATTTGCTCCTGATCCACCATTATTTAATATGCAACCCATGCTTCAATTATGTACTTCTTTGCCACTTCAGTGCCATGTTATCGGGTTTGGATTACCCACTCTTCTTCTCCTTTCGGTTCCACTCAATACATTGTAACTTTCTCAATTGTGAACCAGGTCCACACACGCTCCTTATTTTTCACACGGCTACAACCGGAATCCCCCTATCTCAGGTGTGAATTCTGTCGTGTTTTAATACTCTGTGAATTCCTGATTTGATTTTCGTATTTCATCGGTTCGCATAAGAATAATAGACTTAGTGGTTTAATGCTCTGTGAATTCCTGATTTGATTTAGTCTGAAAAACTTACTGGTTTGATTAGTGGTGTATGATTTTATTGATTTTAGGTGTATATGATTTACGATTCATGACCCATTATCTCTCACTGTCGTTTAATAGAGGATAAAATGATACTGGTGTGGGTTTCAAAGAGGTTAAAAAATACCTTGTTTTGTTATTTGTTAATTAGTTTCAGGATCACATAAATACTCTGTGAATTCCTGATTTGATTTTCGTATTTCATCGGTTCGCATAAGAATAATAGACCTAGTGGTGTATGTTTTAGTCTGAAAAACTTACTGGCTTGATTAGTGGCGTATTTTATTGATTTTATCGTATTTCATAGGTTTGCATAAGAATAATAGACTTAGTGGTCTATGTTTTAGTCTGAAAACTTACTGGTTTGATTAGTGGGGTATGATTTTATTGATTTTAGGTGTATACGACTTATGATTCATGACCCATCATCTCTCTCTGTCATTTAATTAATAATCGATTGCCCTTCATCTTTTGGTTATAATCACTCAGTGTTAACGTAATTAGTTTGCAGCATATCGAAATAGAGGAAAAAATGATACTGGTGTGGGTTTCAAAGAGGTTAAAAATACCTTGTTTTGTTATTTAGTTTCAGGAATTGTTCAGTGCACATTGTTTATTTTGTTATTAGTTATTTTTATATGAAATTTAACATAGTATATCATTCTTTTTGCTTTAACAGACAAAATGACAATGCAATCCAAACCCTTTTCTCTCTGCTCACCCCAGGATTTAACCATCAGTTTTGATCTGTTTACTACCCAATCACATGCAGTCTTTTTGGTCTCCTTGGTTCACTTCAGAGCTGCACCATTTTTGTTGTTGCAAAAATGGCCGTTTCACGCCTGCCATATATTCCAGATAGTTAACACACAAAATGCATCACCCACCGACCTTCGGTTCCTTGACCACGCCATGTTAACTATGTTATGTAACGTGTCTTTTATTGTTTTAAACTTGTTTCACCAACTTGACTACCCTATATCCATAACCCGAAATTTTCTAATCTTACGGGTGAATTGCGTTTGCAGGCGTAACTACATCCAACGTAGCCACAATGTCTGACATACCCCCTGATGGAATCATTTAGGGTATACTGACGAGAGTCCCAGCGAAGACTTCTGCCCAATCTAAGACTGTGTGTAAGCAATGGTGTGAGCTACTATCAACACGTGACTTTGAAAGAGCTCACTTTTCCCGGTCATCAGTACCTAACAATCAAAGAACACCCTTGTTTCACGGCCTCAATTACCATGTTCATCCAATGGGTTTCGAGACCAGCGAATATGGCCCGCATTCCGTACTCCAACTCCAATTTCAAGCCGAAGAAAATGAAGTGATGATCCTGGAAAATTTAGACAGGTTGCTATGTGTCTGCTTGAGTCACATACATGAGCTGCTCCTTTCGAACCCCACCACTGTCGCGCACAGGCATTTGGCCACCCCCGCTGGCCACAGTGTTTTTGAAGATATCGTAGATACTGTCGGCCTATACACTGACCTATCCAACGACTACAACCTCCTGCATTTAACACGAAGATCGGGAGTGCTTGCAGCCCACATCTATTTGAGACAACGGGGAAACTGGCGAAAAATAGCTTTCAAAACTAACCCTGCTTACCAAACGCGCAAGTTCTACTAGCCACCTGGTACTCTATGTGCCGACACATTATACTTTACAATTTGCGAGTGTTGGGTAGTGGGTAAAAATGTTGTTATTAGGTTTGATACCTCGACTGAGCAGGTGAGGGATATCAGTTTCCCACCTGTTCCATCCTCGTGGATTTTCTAAGGCATTTTAGTTAGTGTGCGGAACTCTCTTCACATACTTCTTTGGACTCGCCAACAAGATATGTCGCTGTCACTATGGGCCCTACAAGGAGAACATTGGGTTAGGCTTTTCTCAACACCTGCAGTCCCCCCCCCCATACCATTGTCGTTGTGGCTGACCATAACACGTTACATGACAAACATAAGTTGTATGGTGATGAGTAACTCAATTAAGCTTTTTGAGCTACGAATGGACACCAAGGCCGTAGACTGTTATTACGCATCCTGCTGGTTTCGAGGTTACATAGGAGCGGTTTACGTAGAGACGTTTGTCTCGCCGTTTGCAGTGGCTTAGCTTAATCCTCACGTTTACTATACGAATTTTGCGGAAATGTTTTGCTATATTCTTACTGTTTTGTTGCTTTGCAAACCTGAGTATTTATCTGGACTATGTTTCTTTTGCTGGCACATGTTAACATGAGTTACTTAAGTTGTTTTACTAATTTCCCTTGCGTGCTTCCATAGTCTTTTATATGTTAGAAAAGTAAATTTATATTATTAGCGCTATGCAAAACCAGAATCACACAACCCGAAATGGTTCTGTATACCAAGCCGACCCGTTTATAATGCTTAATTCAGCTGCACTAACCATTGGGTTTGCAGCATAGACATGAGAACTGTTCCAGCATGTCCTTGTGATCATAAGCCAATACTTTAAAACAAAGTGGGTGATAAAAACATATTTAATGATTGATAGGATTACTACACAACTACTTGATTGAATCACAGAAGTTAAAAAGTATGGCATATGTATGAAATTATGAAAGATAGAAAACCATACTTTGTTTACAGCTGCAATTAAATATTTCCACTTCTTTCCACCAGCTTTCCCGACCTATACGACCAAAAATATCACACAAGATGTAAAACCAAGCAAAAAACCTGACAGCAGTCATGTAACCCTGATAGGAAGTACTTACAGCTAAAACAGCTTTCACATTTGGATTCTCTTTCTTGAACGTCTTCCTGAACTCTTCGCTGTGACCATAACGAAACACTCAATCAGAAGCGATATAATAAAAGTTGATTTAGATTTTACAATACCAGAAAAGCCCTTCTAAAAATGATACATACAACAAGACAAAGAAACCACTTGAAAGTGGAATTGTTTTATTCAACTTCATCGTAATGAAGTTAAAGAACTTTGCTACTAATAGCAATCTTTTCCCATCAATATTACATATGCCTAACATTTTACCCAAGAAATACACCATATTATGATAATAAGCTTATTTCAATAAACAAGAACTATAAATGATGGATGTACGATAAAACATGTCAATCATTTTAGAAAAGATATTCTTGTTAACTTTTATATATCAGTTAAGTTTTTGATAAAGCGCAAAGTATAAAATAGGCGCTGTAAGCAAAATCATAAATATACACTACAATCGACCAGACTTGTTTCTGAACTAAATTTACTTCAAAACGTATGATAACTCAAATTTATACCTTCGAATCAAAACGTATTATATTTGACCCAATTTGATTTCAAATAAAATTTGCGCAAAAACGTACTCCAACTCAAAACTCAAAACTCAAAACTCAAAACGTACATAAAAGCGTTTAATAATGGACCCGACTCGTTTTCAAACAAAAATTATGTTAAACCGTAGACGAACTCGAATTTATACCGACACGTCCATAAAAAATAAAAATATAAGACATTAGTTTTTTAGGGTAAGCTCGAAACTTTAGAAACTTTACGGGGACAAAGTGAGAGTTACAAAGTTAGAGGGTTACCTATGACATTATAGCAAAGTGTAGGGGTAGAATGCATTACATGTCAAAGTGTGAAGGTTAAAAAGAAGTTAGAAAATTTGGGGGCCTTTTTTGTCAAGTTATAAAGTAGAAGGTTCATTTTTGTCAACTACGGGGTCAGCAATGAGCCTCTATGCATGACCCCTTTTAATTTTGACTTCCAGCATCATGCCCCAACTCAAGAACAGATGAAGGAGATGATTTATCGGGCAGCTCTTGGTTTTAATCCTGAATATCACCATCTGTGAGTCCTATCAGTGTTAATGTTATTACTATCCGCTGTTTGTTTGTTGTGTGGTTTTTGTAGTAGCGTCGCGGTTTGTGATTTCATGAATTGTCATTGAAAGTGTTTTTTTTTTTTTTTTTTTTTGCCTTCTAAATGAATATTTGGTTCAGAGTCAGTACAACTGTAGTTATTAAAATTATTGACTAAAATGATTATTTACACCTTAATTAATGCCCCTGCTTTTTGTCTCCATTGGTTAGGTTGAAGTCACGTTTCCACCCATAATGTCTGACGGCCATAAAAAACCACATACCGATGCAGCGTGGGTAGCGCTACGGAAGGAACGTAATAAGTGATATTATGCTTCAAGAAAAGACGCTAAACTGTTAGGACCTTGCACAATGCCCAATCAGACCCAACATGTTCTTGAAGTGTGACAACCCTCACCAAACCAGGTATCCGTACGACTTAATTAATAATTAATTACTGCTTAATTACTGTGCTTGTTTGAAATTACTGATGAACTGCTACTTGATTACTGATACATGTACTTACTTGCATCATACTTTACTTACTGTCACTACATTATTTACATGCTGAACCTTAGTGACAAACATGATGCACAAAAGCACAGTAGCACTATAAACGGATAACCTATTGAACATGTTGATAGAGCCAGCATCAGGCAGACACTGCCTCTAAGGCCAGTATGAGCCAGAAATATTTTGCTACACTAGTGGTGAGTGTAGGGATACAAGGGTTGTAGAACTGCGTCTCTAGGAATAAGTTACAATGACTGGATGTGCCTAAAACGTGCTCTAAACACAAAATTCAGCACTTTACTTAAAAATTCAGCATTTAGCTACCTAATAAAGTGCCAAAACATGAGAAAAATATTACTAGACACTTTCCAAAGTGTCAGAAATAAGTTGTCACTAAAAAGGGTATTAACGACACTTTAAAGCTTTGTTAAGCACTTTAACGGATTACTATCCAACCGAACAACCGGACTTTACCCGGAACATGAAAATATTGTCATTTTCATTATTTACCTTTTTCTGAGCCAGTTAGGGTCCCTGAATACCCTAACACCCATTGTAACGCATGACACACTACTAACCGGGTTAACCTACACTTAACTTAACTTTTATCTAACTATTGGTTGGATTTGAACTAGATTACCCCCCCCCCCCAACCGAATCGGTCACCTTGTGACCCCCCATGGTACTTTGTTGATTATAAAAATCACATATGTCTAATATCTAGTAGACATATGGACTATTGGTTAATGCTCTTGTAAAATTGTCTATAAGTTCATCACTAAACACAACATAACTTTCACTACACAACTCAACACACTCACACTCTTCTCTCTCTCTCTCTCAAAGGCTTCGGCCGAACACACTCACCACCCATCCATCATTTTCGAGCTTCCTTCATCACATTCCAAGTATCTACAAGCGTTAAGGATCACGTATAAGGAGGCTTGGTGCAATCGGAAGGCGAAGGACCTCTTCTCGTTGCTTTTATCCACTCTTTTTGCGACTAGAATCTTCCCTAGCCTCGAGCTAGTAGTAAGTTGCTTAAATCACCTTCTAAAACTATTTTAAGATGTTTAATATGATATGTAACAGTTAAAAGTCATGAACATACAAGTTGAAGCTTAAAAGTCTACTAAAAATGCTATAAGTGATGGTTAAAAGCTCATATGTTGTGTAAATCTTGTAGTATTTGATTTGTGTAGTTATTTGGACCCGATCTATGTTGTGGTAGCTCGGATCATCAATTAACCCGGGTTGGTCATGATCATGGATCATGACATAAGGTTGTTTTGGGAGTAAAAAGGGTTAAGTAATGAAACTCTACCACACATCAAACTTGAACTTGTGTAAAAATGATTTCACTTACGAAATAGTGTTTAAAACTAGTAGATCTACGTATCTACAAGCGGTATTTTCAAAGGACCACAGGTCAAGAGAAATCATGTTTTCTAAAGACGGATCTTACACTAACATAAATGATTTTTAGAACACACAAGTGTGTAAACACTTGTGTAACACAAAGTTTCGACAAAATAACTATTTTTGAAAAAGATGACGAGAAGTTGTAAAGACAGAACTTCCCTAAAAACGAGGTTTTTACAAAATCGGATTGTTTTATATAAAGATCCACTAAAAGTAATGGGATTTACTTCATAGTTTGGATAAATCACAAGTTCATGAGATTTATGCGATTTATATACATATTTTGACTAGTTTGTGGTTTGAGCATTGTTTTGATTGAATGATAAAAATGGTTGGTTTGATCTATAAAAGAAAATGATACGCTTGAAAGCGTGGCCACCTCCAGTTACAGAGGAAACTCTGGCGAAATTTTTCTAAAAACCTAACACTTAGAATTATTTTCACTATAAGTGTTAGAAATACTTTTCGACTTGTTTTCAAAGCATGGATTTCGCCGCGACTTTATTTATAAAATATCGGAGGTTGGATTTCACAAAATAAAACGTGATACATAAATATATTTAGTATATATTTTTCACAACATCACTTGTTTAAGTGTTTATGATTATTTTGTGAACTACGTAAATATTATTTTTAGGGTAAAAATAATATTACTAAGTATTATTTTGGGAAAATCACATGTATTAAAATATAATATTTTTGGGAAGAATATTTATATTTTGGAGTTAGAAATAAAATATATTAAGTGAAACTTAATAGTGTAATCCGAATGTTACGAAATGCACATGTATTAAATCCCCCATCCTTGGGAAGGAAAAATGACTACCAAGTATATACAGAATGTAAACACGAAATAGTTGCCTAACTATTTCCCAAAAACTTAAACCATAAAGCTAAGGCACGGCTGTCCGTCTAATAGAGTTAGTACGTGTAGGTCGTCACACAGCTGATTGATTTGGAGGCATACTTGGTAGAGACGCACCACTGTGAGTTCATGTCCCCCTTTTCTCTTAACTGTTTTCAGTTTTTAACTGCGGGGGTGAAATACATGTTACTATGATTACGAATGTTTCTTACATGGTATGGTCAGCTAAGGAAGGAACCGTTAGGTTATGTGATTGGGTAGGTGAAACCTTAAGAACATTAGTCCTCGTAGTACGATCGAGGGATACGAGTGATAGGCCTATTTGAGCATAACAAACCCCACCCATGCGCCCTAAGGTTGGACCATGTGGTGACCTTGTCTTAACACCACCCATGCACCCGCAGGTTTTATTTCATATAGCTTTGTTATGGTTAAGCTATGGTATTAAGAAGTCACACCAAGTTAACCACGCTTCCGCAAAGCCAGGGTGTGACAGCTTGGTATCAGAGCTCTGATCATAGCGAACTAGGATTCCTTCTCGAGTCTAGACTATGATCACTAGGGCTCTCACGAAAACATTTTCACTACATACCACTTAAGTCCAGATCCAAAACGTTTTTACAAACAAATGTTGAGCACATTTATTTATTATTTTTAGGCTCAGTCCGGAAAGGCTGAGGCTCGGTCTTGAAGGCCGAGGCTCGGTCTGGGAGATCGAGGTAGTTGGCTAGTGGGACTAGGAGAATTGGCTAGTGGGACTAGGAAGAGCAGTCTGAGAGGCTGGGAGAATTTGGCTAGTGGGACTAGGAAGAGCAGTCTAAGAGGCTGGGAGAATTTGGCTAGTGGGACTAGGAAGAGCAGTCTAAGAGGCTGGGAGAATTTGGCTAGTGGGACTAGGAAGAGCAGTCTGAGAGGCTGGGAGGCTAGTGGGACTAGGAGAACTATTTGATTGCTTATCGGTAACTAATATGTTTATATGATTATATGATTAATTGTTATACGTATGTGTGTTTGTGTTACAAACGTCATGCCTTCATCATGTACTAGAAAGAGGGACGTTACGAATCCCATGGCCATAGTATCAGACGACATAGTTTCATCGGAGCACGAAGTGTACATTTCCGATACTACCGGCACAGACGATGACGACTTTCAGCCCTTTGCACTGCCTAATGTCGTAGCAGAGCCTGCTGATGGCCATCTTGTTGGGAATTTGCCACTCGCGGTGATCCCTGCTCCTGTACCCTTGCCGCTTCTCCCGTTGTTGATATGCCCCCCGACGTGGTCTCTGACGACGATAACGATCTATTAGAGGAGGACCCATTTGAGGGCGAGGCCCTATTGCTGTTGATGATAGCCTGCTGCTTGCTGACGCTCCTGCAAGAAGAGGCTCATGCCCATTCACCTGTCCCAGACCCATTTGAGTCTGTGGCGTCCGCATCTTTGCATACACCGGGAGAGCAACATCACTCACACGACGCCGACCCCGATATGGCGTCATCAGCTGCACCAGTTATCGCGCACAGCTTTGAGTTTGATCACGATATTAAGGATAATCCTGTTCTTCCACCTGGTTTTGATCCAGACCATGACATTGAGTACATACACTTAGACCAGCCCTTGAAGGATCCTGTAGCCCCTGTGTTTGTTGATCCAGCTAACTTTGAAATAAAGTTTGTTGATCTGGAGCCGGCCATGGCCCCTGAGCCAGGCGTTGCTCCTGACCCCGCATTAGAGCATGACACTGATCATGCCGATGCACCTGCTATTGCTCCTTGATTGATCATCTGCTTGGACGAGAGAAAATTGGGGTAACTGTGCAAGACAATTTATTATTACGGGGGCCCACGTAATAACGACTTGTAGTGCACAGGAATCCTGGTGGACTCTGCGGGTCAAGCTAGTGAAAACCAATGTAGCAGGAAATAAGTTAAACACGAATGACCAAGGCGTTGTAGCCTCGAATAAGCCAAATTGGCAAGCCTATGTGAAGGCTCAGAAACTATTACCTCACTCATACATTGAGTATATTTACGTGTAAAATTAGGTGAGTGCATGATGGCTTATGGTGCCATATATCTCATAGACAATTGAAACGTTGTCTAACCCGCTTCATACCACTTCGACATAAGAGAATGCCACCCAGACGTGTCACAGACACCGGTACGCAGCCAAGGACAGAAGCCGAGCTGCAAGAACGCATCTCACAGGCAATTGCACAACATAAAGCCCTCCGCTCTAAGCACAGCAATGGCACCACTGGGAACTACCCCCCCCCCCCCAACTGGCTGCACCTATAAGCAGTCCCTGAACTGCAAATCTTTGAACCTTGACGAAACAGAGGGCGTCGTGGCATTTGTTCGTTGGTCCGAAAAGACCGACTCCATTCTAAGAATGAGTAACTGTTCGCCCCAACCGAGTGTTACCTATATCTCGGGGTTATTTCTAGATGGCACACTCTCATAATGGAACCTCCAGGTTCAGACCCTTGGTACAAGATACTGCTAATGCACTGAGCTGGGACGAGCTCAAAGGAATGATGGAGAAGAAATACAATTCTAGGGCTGGAAACCAGAAGCGTGAGGTAGAGTTCCAGAGATTCCTGAATACATCCAGCAATCTCACGACTTGTCTAGGGTCGTCCCCTACTTAGTCAAACCGGAGTTCAAAAGGATGGAACGATTCATTTGGACACTTGCACCCCAGATCAGGGGTATGGTTACTACCTCGAAGCCCTCAACCGTTGCAGAGGCTATCAATATGGGTGATTGATTTATAACATGAGATGTTATGTGATTGATTTATTTATAACATGAGATGTTATGTGTTGATATTGTTGTATCCTTACGTACACTTTACTTACTATGACCTGACCCATAAGATCATCATTTAGAAGATGCCTCCAAGACGGGATGTACGCATACCCACCAACGAGGCGGAACTTCAGGGAATCATTGCTGCAGTCATCGCACAATACGAGGCCCATCACTCCGAGCGCAACGGAGGTACCTCAGGAAATAACCCACCCAACGGTTGCACCTACAAGCAGTTCTTAGGCTGCCAGCCCCTACATTTCGACGGCACTGGGGGTGCCGTAGCCTTCGTACGCTGGATTGAGAAGACGGACACTGTTTTGCATGCGAGCAAATGCGCCCCAAGAGATCAGGTCACGTACATTTCCGGGCTGTTCCGAGATGGGGCTCTGTCATGGTGGAAACTTCAGGTTCAGACAATGGGCGAGGCTGCCGCATATGCTCTATCATGGGACGAGCTGAAAGAGCTAATGCATAAAAAGAACTGTTCGAGAACAGAAAGCCAGAAGGTAGAAACTGAGTTCTGGAACTTGAAGATGGAAGGTCCAAAAATAGCTGAGTATGTGGAGAAGTTCCAAGTTCTATCGCGTATCGTTCCTTACATGGTAGATCCGGAGTTTAAGAGGATTGAGCGTTTCATTTGGGGATTGGCACCCCAAATCATGAGCATGGTAACGACATCAAAGCCTGCAACAATCACTGAGGCCATCAATCTAAGTGTAGCCCTGACGGAAGAGGCAATCAGGATGAACAAATTTTCAACCTCTGAGGAGAAGAAGGAGACTCATGTAGAGTCATCTGGGGACAACAAGAGGAAGTTGGCGAATTTCAAACAGGGTACCCAGTCGAGTAGCAACGACAAGGCTAAAAAGAGAAAAGAGTACACGGGTATCCTACCAAAGTGCGACAACTGTCGACGTCACCATAACGGGCGGTGTAGATATGGAAAATGTGGTAACTGTGGCAAGGTGGGACATGTCAAGGAAACGTGTCGGCAAGGTACTAAACATGGAAATAGAGGTCAAGATGGTTGCGGAAATCGCGGAGGAAGTAACAACGACAACAACTATCAAGGCAGGGATGGTGACAATCAAGGCTGTGGCCAAGCATGTTTTAATTGCGGTGATGTGGGGCATTTCAGGAAGTATTGCCCTAAGAACACTCGGGCACGTGGATGAAAGCTCAACAGCGGGGATAGAATCCGAGCGTGGATATCGGTACGTCTCATAATAGTCAATGTTATGCTCTATTCGACAGTATTGTCAAATTTTAGCTTCAGAAAATATAGTTGTTTTAGTAGTAAGTAACCTAGATACCCAGTTCTCGATAGAACAAGCCTAACAGAAGCTTCGATGTGATAATTGGATGGACTGGTTGTCGAACAACCCGGCGGAGATTGTCATCCGCGCCCCGACGACGAACGGAGAAATGATTGTGATTCATGGAGCAAGATACGCTCCTACGGATTATCAGGCAAAGAAGACACAAAAATTTTCGCACAAAGGATGTGTTGCATTCTTGGCTCATGTCGTGGAAAAAGAAGCCGAAGAACCAAAACCCGAAGATATCCCTGTGATTGGAGAATACCCCGAAGTCTTCCTCGAAGACTTGCCGGAATCGTCTCCTCAACGACTAGTCGAATCCCGCGTCGATTTAATTCCGGGCACTGCACCCGTAGTCGATGCATCGTAGCGACTTACATTTTCGGAGATGCAAGGATTGACAGAGAAGTTTTAGCAATGGATAGAGAAGGAAGATAACAGACCAAAATTCCCTTTTGGGGTAACCCCATTTCTACTCGTCAAAAAGAAGGATGATGATTTTCAAATAAACATCAACTACCAGGAGCTGAACAAGCTGACGATCAAGAATAGATACCCTCTGCCAAGAATTGATGATCTGATTGATGAACTGCAAGGTTCAAGCTTTTATTCAAAGATCGACCTTCGATCTGGATACCATCAGTTAAGGATACAAGAGGAGAGTATCCCAAAGACAGCCTTCAGAACTCGTTATGGACACTACGAGTTCCTTGTTATGCCGTTTGGTTTGACAAACGCACCTGCAGTCTTTATGGACTTGATGAATAGAGCTTGCAAGCCGCACTTGGACAAGTTCGTGATTGTGTTTACCAACGACATCTTGATTTATTCAAGAACAAAGGCTGAGCACGAACAGCATCTAAGAGCCATTTTGGAACTGCTAAAGAAAGAACAGTTGTATGCCAAGTTCTCTAAGTGCGAGTTTTGGCTACGAGAAGTCCAATTTCTTGGACATGTGGTAAATGGAAATGGAATCCATGTGAATCCAACCAAGATCGAAGCAATCAAGAATTGGGAAACGCCAAAGACGCCAACCGAGATTCGACAATTCTTGGGTTTGGCTGGCTATTATCGAAGATTCATTGAGGATTTTTCAAAAATCGCTCAACCATTGATGCTCCTCACGCAGAAAGATAAGAAGTTTGATTGGGGAATCAAACAGGAAGAAGCGTTCCAGATATTGAAGGATAAGCTCTGCAATGCGCCAATCTTAGCACTACCGGAAGGTACAGATGATTTCGTGGTATACTGTGACGCTTCGCGTCAAGGATTGGGTTGTGTGTTGATGCAACGCCAAAAGGTTATTGCTTACGCATCGCGTCAATTGAAAGTGCACGAAAAGCACTATACCACACATGATTTGGAACTTGGCGCAGTGGTTTTTGCATTAAAGATCTGGAGACACTACCTTTATGGTACAAAGTGTACAATTTTTACAGATCACAAGAGCCTACAACACATATTCAACCAGAAGGAGTCGAATATGAGACAAAGACGATGGGTTGAGTTGCTGAACGATTACGACTGCGAGATAAAGTATCATCCAGGGAAGGCGAATGTGGTCGCCAATGCCCTAAGTCGAAAGGAGAGGATCAAGCCCATAAGGGTTAGGGCTTTAGAAATAATTATCCGAACCGATCTTTCCTTGCGCATTCGTGCCGCGCAGAAAGAAGCTCTCAAGGAAGGAAACCTTGAAGAAGAATATCTCCGTGGGATGGAGAAGCTACTGGTACCAAACGAGGAAGGAACGTTATGTTTTGAGAAAAGGATTTGGGTTCCTCTGTTTGGTGGTTTAAGGAAGGTTATTTTCGATGAAGCTCACTAGTCGCGGTACTCTATCCATCCAGGAGCGGATAAGATGTACCAAGATCTCAAGGATTATTATTGGTGGCCTAGGATGAAAGGCGATGTTGCTGTTTATGTGAGCAAATATTTAACATGCGCTAAGGTTAAAGCCGAATATCAGAAGCCTTCAGGACTTCTGCAACAACCTGAGATTCCCAAGTGGAAATGGGAACAAATCTCAATGGATTTTATTACGAAGTTGCCAAGAACGCCGAGAGGCCATGACACTATTTGGGTAATAGTGGATCGATTAACAAAGTCAGCACACTTCTTACCTATCAGAGAGAAGGATAATACGAGCAAATTGGCTGAAATTTACATGAGAGTGATCGTTACGCGCCATGGAGTGCCTATCTCAATCATCTCTGATAGAGACGGAAGGTTTGTGTCAAGGATATGGCAATCCTTCCTAGAAGCTTTTGACTCACAATTAAATCTGAGCACTGCGTTTCATCCGCAAACTGACAGTCAAAGCGAGCGAACGATACAGACTTTGGAATACATGCTAAGAGCGTGTGTTATAGATTGAGCGGTAGCTAGGATAAGCATTTGCCTTTGGTCGAATTTTCGTACAACAACAGCTACCACACCAGTATTGGTGTCGCGCCATTTGAAGCCCTTTACGGACGCAAGTGCCGATCACCCCTATGCTGGGCTGACCCAGGTGATAGGCAACTTGCTGGTCCCGAAATCATCCAAGAGACGACAGACAAGATTGCGCAGATTCAAAAACGCATCGAAGCAGCTCGTGAAAGACGGAAAGCCTATGCAGATCCAAACCGGAAACACTTGGAATTCCAAGTTGGAGAAATGGTCTTATTAAAAGTTTCACCCTGGAAGGGTGTGGCACGCTTCGGGAAGCGTGGAAAGTTAAATCCGCGCTACATTGGTCCTTTCAGAATTTTGGAAAGAATAGGACTAGTAGCATATAAGCTGGACTTACCTGCTGAACTCCATTCAGTTCACGATACCTTTCATGTATCCAACCTGAAGAAAAGTCCAACTCAAGATACCATTGCCATTCCCACCGACGAGATTCATGTTGACGACACGCTCCATTTCGTTGAAGAACCGGTTGAGGTTACGGATTGGAAAGTAAACAAGACCCGCCGGAGCAGTGTCAAGCTCGTCAAAGTTCGTTGGAATGCCAGACATGCTCCTGAATACACCTGGGAGCGTGAGGACCGGATGAAAGAGAAATACCCCCACCTATTTCCTAAGAACCCTGCATCTACAAGCAGAACTTAAAATTTCGGGACGAAATTTTTCTAACGGGGGGAGAATGTGACAACCCTCACCAAACCAGGTATCCGTACGACTTAATTAATAATTAATTACTGCTTAATTACTGTGCTTGTTTGAAATTACTGATGAACTGCTACTTGATTACTGATACATGTACTTACTTGCATCATACTTTACTTACTGTCACTACATTATTTACATGCTGAACCTTAGTGACAAACATGATGCACAAAAGCACAGTAGCACTATAAACGGATAACCTATTGAACATGCTGATAGAGCCAGCATCAGGCAGACACTGCCTCTAAGGCCAGTATGAGCCAGAAATATTTTGCTACACTAGTGGTGAGTGTAGGGATACAAGGGTTGTAGAACTGCGTCTCTAGGAATAAGTTACAATGACTGGATGTGCCTAAAACGTGCTCTAAACACAAAATTCAGCACTTTACTTAAAAATTCAGCATTTAGCTACCTAATAAAGTGCCAAAACATGAGAAAAATATTACTAGACACTTTCCAAAGTGTCAGAAATAAGTTGTGTCACTAAAAAGGGTATTAACGACACTTTAAAGCTTTGTTAAGCACTTTAACGGATTACTATCCAACCGAACAACCGGACTTTACCCGGAACAAGAAAATATTGTCATTTTCATTATTTACCTTTTTCTGAGCCAGTTAGGGTCCCTGAATACCCTAACACCCATTGTAACGCATGACACACTACTAACCGGGTTAACCTACACTTAACTTAACTATTATCTAACTATTGGTTGGATTTGAACTAGATTACCCCCCCCCCCCCCAACCGAATCGGTCACCTTGTGACCCCCCATGGTACTTTGTTGATTATAAAAATCACATATGTCTAATATCTAGTAGACATATGGACTATTGGTTAATGCTCTTGTAAAATTGTCTATAAGTTCATCACTAAACACAACATAACTTTCACTACACAGCTCAACACACTCACACTCTTCTCTCTCTCAAAGGCTTCGGCCGAACACACTCACCACCCATCCATCATTTTCGAGCTTCCTTCATCACATTCCAAGTATCTACAAGCGTTAAGGATCACGTATAAGGAGGCTTGGTGCAATCGGAAGGCGAAGGACCTCTTCTCGTTGCTTTTATCCACTCTTTTTGCGACTAGAATCTTCCCTAGCCTCGATCTAGTAGTAAGTTGCTTAAATCACCTTCTAAAACTATTTTAAGATGGTTAATATGATATGTAACGGTTAAAAGTCATGAACATACAAGTTGAAGCTTAAAAGTCTACTAAAAATGCTATAAGTGATGGTTAAAAGCTCATATGTTGTGTAAATCTTGTAGTATTTGATTTGTGTAGTTATTTGGACCCGATCTATGTTGTGGTAGCTCGGATCATCAATTAACCCGGGTTGGTCATGATCATGGATCATGACATAAGGTTGTTTTGGGAGTAAAAAGGGTTAAGTAATGAAACTCTACCACACATCAAACTTGAACTTGTGTAAAAATGATTTCACTTACGAAATAGTGTTTAAAACTAGTAGATCTACGTATCTACAAGCGGTATTTTCAAAGGACCACAGGTCAAGAGAAATCATGTTTTCTAAAGACGGATCTTACACTAACATAAATGATTTTTAGAACACACAAGTGTGTAAACACTTGTGTAACACAAAGTTTCGACAAAATAACTATTTTTGAAAAAGATGACGAGAAGTTGTAAAGACGGAACTTCCCTAAAAACGAGGTTTTTACAAAATCGGATTGTTTTATATAAAGATCCACTAAAAGTAATGGGATTTACTTCATAGTTTGGATAAATCACAAGTTCATGAGATTTATGCGATTTATATACATATTTTGACTAGTTTGTGGTTTGAGCATTGTTTTGATTGAATGATAAAAATGGTTGGTTTGATCTATAAAAGAAAATGATACGCTTGAAAGCGTGGCCACCTCCAGTTACAGAGGAAACTCTGGCGAAATTTTTCTAAAAACCTAACACTTAGAATTATTTTCACTATAAGTGTTAGAAATACTTTTCGACTTGTTTTCAAAGCATGGATTTCGCCGCGACTTTATTTATAAAATATCGGAGGTTGGATTTCACAAAATAAAACGTGATACATAAATATATTTAGTATATATTTTTCACAACATCACTTGTTTAAGTGTTTATGATTATTTTGTGAACTACGTAAATATTATTTTTAGGGTAAAAATAATATTACTAAGTATTATTTTGGGAAAATCACATGTATTAAAATATAATATTTTTGGGAAGAATATTTATATTTTGGAGTTAGAAATAAAATATATTAAGTGAAACTTAATAGTGTAATCCGAATGTTACGAAATGCACATGTATTAAATCCCCCATCCTTGGGAAGGAAAAATGACTACCAAGTATATACAGAATGTAAACACGAAATAGTTGCCTAACTATTTCCCAAAAACTTAAACCATAAAGCTAAGGCACGGCTGTCCGTCTAATAGAGTTAGTACGTGTAGGTCGTCACACAGCTGATTGATTTGGAGGCATACTTGGTAGAGACGCACCACTGTGAGTTCATGTCCCCCTTTTCTCTTAACTGTTTTCAGTTTTTAACTGCGGGGGTGAAATACATGTTACTATGATTACGAATGTTTCTTACATGGTATGGTCAGCTAAGGAAGGAACCGTTAGGTTATGTGATTGGGTAGGTGAAACCTTAAGAACATTAGTCCTCGTAGTACGATCGAGGGATACGAGTGATAGGCCTATTTGAGCATAACAAACCCCACCCATGCGCCCTAAGGTTGGACCATGTGGTGACCTTGTCTTAACACCACCCATGCACCCGCAGGTTGAACCATGTGGTGACCTTGTCCTATCCCCTCCCATGCGCCCGCAGGTTAGACCATGTGGTTACACATTAACTGATATGTTTCCTTATTTGCTTTCATACCAGAGTTTACAAAACATTCATACTTGCAATGATTATAAAGGTTTATTCGCGCGCACATACTAAACACATGAACTCGCTCAACATTATTGTTGATTTTTCAACTTACATGTATTTCAGGAAATTAAAGGATCTGGCGCGGTATGACACGTTTTCCCGCTGCACTAGTTACGAGGTCATCCGGGTTTGGGGAATGTGACTCTTTCCTGGACAAGTCACAATCCTTAAACTGTGTTTATGTCATGTTGATATTTGTGATTGTTAAGACAATGTTGTTGTATTTGGTTTTTAAAACTTAATTAAATGGATGATCTTGCATGGTTTTATTTCATATAGCTTTGTTATGGTTAAGCTATGGTATTAAGAAGTCACACCAAATTAACCACGCTTCCGCAAAGCCAGGGTGTGACATGAAGCATGTTCGACATCTACTCCACCAGTAGAATGTTCTTCATTGGATCAGTCAAAGAATCAACCACGCCCTACACGTAGCGGGCGGAAAAAATCAAACTCACAAAGTTCTCATGTTCTACCAGCAGCCCTACACACAAAAGCTCAAACACACGTAGCCTCCAATGTAACAGACTAGCTGATACCCGAACTCTCTCTAGGTGACTACTGGCATACGCACCACTTATTTACTAAATTAAAATTCCCTACCCGAGTTACTAACATTAGGTCATTGAACAGGTACTCAAGCACAACATACGCAGGTCAGTGACTTTCAACACATCATTCATAACACACCAGTTGTCAAACCAAGTACGGCAAATTATCCGTATAACTTTGTCTACAAGGGCCTCCCCACAGCACACCGTGTCCTAAAAGAGAATACGTCGTGTCCTCACTGTGCCGCAAAACGCTTCCCTTTTGAATTCCGAACCTTTTGCTGCACGGGCGGGAAAACCGTTCTAGCATATACTGGGATCCCACAAGAATTACACCATCTATACACATCACAAGAAGATATTGAAGGGTTTTCAAGGAAAACATACACGCCTACAACACAAACTTCTCTTTCACATCAATGGGTGTATCGTTAGACGAAACAATGGCCAACATGAGAGGGGGTGTGTACACATTCCGTGCACACAAAGGGATCTATCACAAAATTAACCAACTGGTTTCACGGGATGGCACACCCAGATACTTACAACTATACTTTTACGACCCTGATACAGAGTTACAACATTGCCTGCGATGGCCAAATCTGGATGCTAATATCACTTGAATTCTAACGCATGCTCTCTCCACAAACCCCTACGTCTAGACATTTCGCCGCCTCGCCGAACTTGGTCCCCTGGACAACTACAGAGTCACCCTGAATGTTGCACTTCAACTTGACCAACGTGTGTACAACCGACCTACCACATCCTCGGTTGCTGGTATATGGGTAGAAAGTGATGACAATTCCACATCATACAAAAGAAGCATCATTGTTTATGGTAGGTCTGACCATCAAAGAACTATTCAACCATACTTTAGTTGCTACGACCCACTGTTATATCCTCTATTCTTTCCTAATTGTGACAGCTGTCAAATTTGCATGCATCCGTACAATTAATTAACTATGATTAGTGCCTAATGACTGTGCTGATTTACAATTTATTACTCGAATTACGTTCTGATTTCTGCATCATATTTACATGTGCATCACATTTCATGCTGTCACATCATTCTTACATATAAACTTTAGTGACATAAACGATGTACAAAGCACAGCTAGCACAGTTAGCGGATAACTCAGAAAATGTTGACGATGTTCGGTACATAGACAGACAGTGTTTTGAGACCCAGTATGGGCCAGAGTCAAGGTACTACACTAGTATGGTGTGTAGGGTAGTAATGACCATAAAACTGCATCACTAGGTGATAGTTTAAGTGCCGGAAAGTGCCTAAAACCCACATAAAGTGCAGAATTCTGCATATTTCAGCAAAATTCAGCAATTTAATGAGCTAGTAACATTCAAAAATATGGCAAAATGGTCCTAAATGCTTTCCTAAGTGCCGGGAATTATAAGTGTCACAAAAGGGTACATAACGAACACTAAACGGTATAGTTTAGCACTTTAACGAACCGGTATCTGACCGAACAATCGGACACTACCCGAAACACTAAAATTTTACTAGAAGCATTGTTTTATTATTTCTGAGCTAGTTATGATCCCCGAACACCCTAACACACTATATAACACCATATTAACCTAAACACCTAAACAAACACTTGAAATCCTACTAGATTCTCTAACTTATCATCACCACCCAACTATACCCCCCCCCCCTTGGATTTACGGTTATGGTGGTGGCCCACCATCAAGATCCTACATGATCTCACTAGATATTACAATATCTCTTTTGATTTTGTTTTGATTTGGGAAGATTCATTTAGATCTTGCTTAGATCTTCCTTGGATATTCTATAGATCTTCCTTGGATATTATAAGTAACCATCATCATCAACACTTCACAACTCACCTCCATCTCCTTCTCTCCTCCATGTTCTCGGCCCAAACAAGCACCCACACCACCACTATTTTCATCCAACTCCAATCCATTCCAAGGTGTTAGAAGCTAAGTTAGGAAGCTTGGAGCTTTCGGAAGTTGAAGGACCTTCACCGTTTGCTTTTATCCACTTGTTATCTTCACTTGAATCATCCCTAGCCTTGAGCTAGTGGTAAGAACTTCATACACTCCATTGTTCATCTTATATTGGTGGTTAAAAGAAGATTCATGTTGATTATTATGAAGAACACTAAAGAACATTTATGAACATGAAGATGAAACATGAACATAAACTTGAAATTATAAGAAAACTTAAAGGAATCATGTTGTTTAGTGTTGTTGTGATATTTTATGAAAGATTGTTTATGTAAATGATGAAGATCATTATATGATCTTGCTAGATCATGATTAAAAACATAATCTAGCAAGATGAGAAGATGAAAATGTTAGAGATTTATAAATCATCCTCATGAAAGACATAAACTTGAAAAGATATATTGTTCTCTTGAAAAATAATAAACAAGTGAGTTGATAATCTTAAAGATCTAAGATTTAAGAATGGCTTTTCCAAAAGAACCAAGTTCAAAATATGATTTTTAGAAGATCTTGGTTCTTACTTAAACTTTTACTAATTTTTTTTGGTGATGAAACAAGTGTAGAAACACTAGAGAAACAAAAAGATTTCATAAAGAAACGTTTTTGTAAAACATGTTTACAAGTTGTAAACATCCAAATCTTTCAAGAATGAGATTTTTAAAGAAGTAAACACACTGTTAGGGGTAACTAAACCTACTAAAAACACTACCAAGTTACTACAAGTTTTTGTGAAGGATCAAGTTCATGTTGTTATGTAAATTGTATAGTTTTTGGCACTTGGTAAGTGTGGGTTGATTGTTGATTGTTGGTGATGATTTTAAAAAGAAAATGATATGCTTTGATAACATGGACACGTCCATTTTTAGGGGAAACTATGGTAAATTTTCTAAAAATATAAACACTTAGAAAAATATTTTCTAACAAATATTTACAAGTGTATTTTAACTATGGATTTCAATATAAACTTTGCCATAATTTTTGTAACAAAAATACAAGTATTGGAGGTTGGTTTTTGTAAATAAAAATGGATAAATAGGTATTTAGAATATATATTTACATTAAAGACATGAAGTGTGTGAATATTTGTATGCTTTGTGTAGTAGTTATATTATTTTAGGATTAAAATAATATAACTTGACAAATACCAAGAAATTGCAGTCCAAAATATTACCAAAAATCTCATGGAATAAATATACAAGTTGCACACATAATATTGTGAAGCCGAACAAGAAATGTAACTTACCAAATATTCCGAAAAATATGTTTACAAGTATATTTTTTGTAAATAATATTTTGGGCACCAAAAGAATGAAAATGGGATTTTCATAATTACTACAAAATCATATCTTATTTTTTACAAGGAGAAAATATATTATTCTCGAGAAGTAAAAATATATTTTCTTGAACTTACTAAGAAATATAATATTTTTGGGAAAAATATATATTTCCTTGAAATACATTATTTTGGATAAAAATAAGTTTATATATATTTTCTAAGTGGGACTTGAAAATATATTGTTTTGGAAATAAATATTGGATATTTATTAAGAAAATACGTACACACTGGATTACGATGCCAACACATGGCAAGGTATACCAATACAAGAATACGGATATACATGTAAGAAATACCTCCATCCTTGGAAAGGAAATACGAATACAAATATTTGAGAAGTATAGTTACAAAATACTGTTTAACAATTATTCCAAAAATTAAATATAATTTAAAGTTAAAATATTTATTATTTTAACAAGTAATTATAACTTAAAATAATATCAGAAACGTAACTCAAAGGCACTAATCAATACTAAGACAAGGCACGACCCGCTCGTCTAACGGATCGTAGTACGCATGTAGGTAGTCGTGCGATCTAGAGGAAGCTTTGAGTTACATCGGATACAAGGAACGCAAAACTGTGAGTTCATGTCCCCCTTTTCTTTAAACTATTTTGTTTATTTACTTCGGGGGTGAAATACATGTTACAAAAGGATTACATACAAATATAATTGGTATGGTTAGCCTAGGAAAGACCCATAGATCATGTGAATGGGTAGGCGGATACTTGAGACCATTAATCCTCGTATAAGGACCGAGGGACGGGAGAGATAGATCTATTTTGGTGTAGCGAGCCCCATCCATGAGTCCGCCGAATGGGCCATGTGGTGACTGTGTCTTACAGCCGGAAGCCCGGTACAAAGTCTGCTAGGTTTGAGTCTTCCTGCACCATGTCACGTATATTAATGTATTAGCTACACATTAATTGATCTGTTTCCTTGTTGCTTTCATACAGGGACTTATAAACTTACATACATACTTACAATGATTTCAAAGGTTTATACATACACTCAAACGAACACATGAACTCGCTCAACTTTTGTTGATGTTTTCAAACTACATGTATTTCAGGGAATTTGTAAGTGGATCTAGCGGGCGTTGGAAGTTTTTATGTTGCGTTAGAATTAAAGATGTCATCCATGGTCTTTGAGTTTGGTCAGTGTGTCTTATTCCTGGACGAGACACGTCTTCCAAACCTTGGTGTTATTTAATATCTTTTGACGAGTCCTTAATGAACACATACACAATTTGTACAGTTTGTAAAACGTGAATTTGAAGTCTATGTTTTAAAACAATGTTGTTATGTTTTGAACTTATTTAATGGATGACAAACCTATGGTTTTATCATATAGTTGAGGTTATGATTGAATGCAATGATATTAAGAAAGTCATACCATAATCACGCTTCCGCAAAAGTCAGGGTGTGACACTAATGGTGAGTCCGGATGGCATTCAGATATACTACGGTGTGAAGTACTTGCCAATCAACGCCAGTCAAATCAGAATACCATAGAAGACGACATAGACGGTAACAACATCTCTCCCCACACTATTACAAAACCACAAATAATATTGCCTTCCCAGAATTATGGTAAATTAATTACCAGCCTTCTAACCCTTATCATTATGCGGGGCTGGAAACACGAAGTTTTTGACCAACTGTTGCTATGCGAGAATACTACTGCTATAAGTTCCAAATCTGCCCAATAGAAAACATATTATTGTTGAGTGGTAGGTTGCTACAGCAGTTTACAATTGACGTCTACATAAAAGTAGAGACATCACACTTAAATTACTACGAATGGAACTAACCCAGTATAAGGGCAGAACTGTACTAGGGAATTGTGGATTGCGTCAATGTCGGGGACGCTCACCCAACCAAAATTGGGAGGCGTATAGTTCTTCCTGCATCTTTCATTGGCGGACCTCGTGACATGCGTCGTCAGTTACTGGGCGCAATGACTTTAGTACAGGAGGATGGAAAACCAGATTTGTTTCTCACAATGACATGTAACCAGTAATGGCCTGATATTTATGACAATTTGCAGACAGGACAAACTGCATAAGACCGTCCAGATCTTGTTTCTAGAGTTTTCCGTGCAAAATTGGAGGATCTGAAAGAACAACTCTTTAAAAAACACATTATTGGTGAGGTCAAAGCACACGTTTACGTGACTGAGTTCCAGAAACATGGTTTACCCCATGCCCATTTCCTTCTTATAATGTACCCGCATCACAAAATCAATAACCCAGATCAGTATGATAAGTTTGTGTCCGCCGAAATCCCAAACATACAAACGCATCCCCAATTGCATGAAGTTGTCATAAAACACATGATTCATGGCCCTTGTGGCACCCTGCGGATGAACAGCCCCTGTATGCAAGGGGATCCTAAAATATGTCATTTTTGTTATCCAAGACAATTTAACGACCACACAACACAAGGAGACGATGCATATCCCCTACAAAGAAGACGCAACAATGGGATAAAATGTCACACCCTGGCTTTGCGGAAGCGTGGTTAATTTGGTGTGACTTCTTAATACCATAGCTTAACCATAACAAAGCTATATGAAATAAAACCATGCAAGATCATCCATTTAATTAAGTTTTAACAACCAAATACAACAACATTGTCTGAACGGAAACACATCCTAACGACATTGTTCAACAAACACAAACATCAACATGACATAAACACAGTTTAAGGACTGTGACTTGTCCAGGAAAGAGTCACATTCCCCAAACCCGGATGACCTCGTAACTAGTACAGCGGGAAAACGTGTCATACCGCGCCAGATCCTTTAATTCCCTGAAATACATGTAAGTTGAAAAATCAACAATAATGTTGAGCGAGTTCATGTGTAAGTGAGTAAATAAACCTTTGTATATATAAAAATCCTGGTTTGTAGCAAATAAGGAAAAAGAGATCACCAATGGTTTGCAAGGCCATTGATATGTGTGAAGTGCAAGTAGGAAGACTCAAACCTAGCGGATTTTGCGTTGGGCACAAAGTCACCCCGAGGTCCGTACTGTTGGACCTGGAGTTGGGCTCGCTACACCCAGATAGATCTACCGCTTACGTCCCTCGGTCCTACAATGAGGATTAATGGCCTCCAGTTCCCGCCTACCCACTCACATGATCTAAGTAGTAACCCTCCTTATGCTAACCATACCATGTATAAAGTACTCGTAATCATAGTAACAAGTATTTCACCCCCGCAGTTTAGAAAACTGAAAACAGTTAAGAGAAAAGGGGGACAAGAACTCACAGTGGTGCGTCTCTACCAAGTATGTCTCCTGATCAAGCAGCTGTGTGACGACCTACACGTACTAATTCTATTAGACGGACGGCCGTGCCTTAGCTTTATGGTTTAAGTTTTTGGGAAATAGTTAGACAACTATTTCGTGTTTACATTTAGTAAATACTTGGTAATCATTTTCCTTCCCAAGGATTCCATCTTGATCGCTTCGATCTTGGTTGGATCCACATGGATTCCATCTCCGTTCACCACGTGTCCAAGAAATTGTACTTCACGTAGCCAAAACTCGCACTTAGAGAACTTGGCATACAACTGTTCCTTCTTCAGCAACTCCAAAATAGCTCTTAAATGCTGTTCGTGCTCAGCCTTTGTTCTTGAATAAATCAAGATGTCGTCGATAAACACAATCACGAACTTGTCCAAGTACGGCTTGCAAACTCTATTCATCAAGTCCATAAAGACCGCAGGTGCGTTTGTCAATCCAAATGGCATAACAAGGAACTCGTAGTGTCCATATCGAGTTCTGAAGGCTGTCTTCGGGATACTCTCCTCTTGTATCCTTAACTGATGGTATCCAAATCGAAGGTCGATCTTTGAATAAAAGCTTGAACCTTGCAGTTGGTCGAACAGATCATCGATTCTTGGCAGAGGATATCTATTCTTGATCGTTAGCTTGTTCAATTCTCTGTAGTCGATGCACATACGAAAACTACCGTCCTTCTTCTTGACAAACAGGACCGGAGCTCCCCAAGGCGAGAAGCTTGGTCGGATAAATCCCTTGTCTAACAACTCTTGAAGTTGTGTCGACAATTCTTGCATCTCAGACGGGGCAAGTCTATAAGGTGCCTTAGCCACAGGCGCGGCGCCTGGAACTAAATCGATGTGAAACTCTACTTGCCTCTGAGGTGGCAGTCCAGGCAAGTCCTCTGGGAAGACTTCTGGATATTCCCTCACGACAGGGATGTCTTCGATCTTCGGTTCTGCAGCTTTCTTGTCTACAATGTGTGCCAGGAAGGCAGCACATCCTTTCTGCAAACACTTTCGCGCTTTCAGGCAGCTGATAATTCTTAACGGCGTATCACGCTTTTCACCATGAACCACAATTGTTTCACCCTCTTCGGTTGGGATACGAACAACCTTTTCGTGACAAACTATCTCAGCCTTGTTTCCTGATAACCAATCCATTCCTACCACCACGTCGAAGCTTCCCAACTGGACTGTTAGTAGATCCAGAGCAAACTCACGCTCTCCCAATTCGATCACACAGCCTCTGACAACTTCATTGGCTTCTACTAACTTCCCATTGGCCAATTCGATTGAGTAGGGAATATCTAACTTACTAGCGGTTAAACCAAGCATATTCTTAAATTCTAACGATACGAAACTATAATCAGCACCAGTATCAAATAAAACGGATGCATAGCGTTGGTTCACAGGGAACGTACCAGTAACGACATTGGGGTCCTGGCGCGCTTCCCTCGCTTCGATATTGAAAACCCTTCCACGTGCTCGGTTCAATTCTGGGCAGTTCCTTTTAAAATGCCCAATGTCACCACAGTTAAAACAGCCCATTCTTTGACCATTTCCTGCTCCATTCCCAGCTTGATTGTTGTTTTGGTTCGCATTACCAGCTTGATTCACGTTGTTGCCTCGATTCTCGTTTCCTCCATTGTTCCCCTGTGGGCAATTCCCAATACCACCACGATTATTATTTCTATTCCCAAATCCTCCTTGGCCTCCCCGGCCAGCACTAGCCCAGCAAGAATCCTTCAAGTGACCAGTCTTTCCACAAGCTTCACATACTTTTGGCCCGCATCGGCCAGGGTGATGGCGTTGGCAAGAGTTACACTTGGGATGTGCACCCATATATCCCTTTCCTTTCCTTCTAGTACCAGTCATAGCTTGAACCAGTGCGCTTGGTTCTCCTTTCCTGCCATCACTGCTTATGCCTTGTTTGAAATTCGAGAATTTCCTTTTGTTATCCCCGGACGACTCTACATGAGTCTCCTTCTTCCTTTGCTCAACATCAGAAAACATGTTTAGGCGGATCGCCTCCTCAGTGAGAGCTACGCTTAGATCGATCGCCTCAGTGATTGTTGCCGGTTTTGAAGAGGTTACCATACTAATGATTTGAGGAGCTAAACCCCAAATAAAGCGTTCAATCCGCTTGAATTCTGGAGTGACCATATAGGGTACCACCTGTGACAGGTCGTGAAACCTTTGAACATATTCCGCAATTTTCGGACCTTCCATCTTCAAATGCCAGAACTCAGTTTCCAATCTTTGAATTTCCGCGCGAGAGCAGTACTTTTTGCGCATTAGTTCCTTCAGTTCGGTCCATGTTAGTGCGTAGGCAGCAGCTTCACCAAGTGTCTGCACTTGCAAATTCCACCAAGATAGGGCTCCATCCAAAAATAGCCCAGAAATGTAGGTGGCTTGCTGGTCTGGTGCACTTTTGCTCATGCGAAGTACAGATTCAGTTTTCTCAGCCCAACGAACAAAGGCGACAGCACCTCCGGTGCCATCAAAGTTGACAGGCTTGCAGTCCAGAAACTGCTTGTAGGTGCACCCTGCACATACATTACAACATAAGAATGGCATTAGCATCCTTGCTAGAGATATCCAATTAGATCATGGTATGTCTTAATGACTTAGTATTACCATGAGGTGGATTGTTGTTGCCATTGTTATTTGAGCTGCTTCCGCTGGGTCCTCCTTGCGAGGCGGCGTATTGCGCGATGGCGGCAGCGATGACTTGTTGGAGTTCTGCCTCATTGGTAGGCATCGACGTTTGACGTCTCGGCGGCATCTTCTAAAAGATGTTTTTACGTCGGTCAGGCCATAGTAAAGATCCCGTGTTATAATACGTACGCTTTATTATGATAGTAATAGTACATAACATCTCATGTTATAATCATATCAATCACACAACATCCCATGTCACAAACATCAATCACACAACATCCCATGTCATAGAATATAAATAACCAAATCAAGCATCAAATATGATGAGAATACTGCGATTGCCATATATTGAGACCACATAGTAAGCGTACAAGTACATCACAGTGTCATACAACATCAGTCGACTAAGGGCTACATCATCCTAGTCCAAAAACTATATCAAATCAGTGTCAATACATCCCATATACATGATCAACAAAAGTCAGAATCAAAATGTAGTCTCCAAAAATGATGTGCAGTCTAAAGCATTCACCGTCTTCTCACCAACGTCTACCCATACGGTACTGAAGAGCCCTACACAGATGGCGGTGGAGGAGGGGGAAAGTGAGTGTAGAACAAACGACGCAACTGGAGCCAGTCCTCCTCCATGGCTCTCTGGGTACGCAACCAAGAAGCAACCTGCTGCTCAAGTGCCAAAAGGCGTGCAGCATAGTCAGGTAACAATGGTCGAGAGTGCTGCGAAGAAACAGGGTGGGTCTGACCCTGACACTGGCACGGCGGTGGCTGAACTCTCTCGAGCTCCTGAATACGCCGTGTGAGCGCCTCCTGCTGGACAACAAACGACATCAGAACGTCCTCAATAGAATACCCCATATGGAAAGGATGGTAGGGGTCGGTCGGTGGCATAACAGAAGGTGACGTCCAGAGAAACGGCTCGCTGGCTGGATCAAAAGGTGTCACATGAAATGGAGGAACAGGGGGTAAAACAGGTGAAAACTGTGGCATAATGGGAACAGACGTCGGCACATGCCCAAAGGGATGGGCCGAAGAACCCTCTCCAGGTCGTGCTGGAGGTGTGTACTGTGCAAATGAAAAGGAGAAATCAACGTGACGTGCATCAGTGATCTGAGGGGGAATAGGTGGAACCTCATCATCAGCAGGAATCCACCCATGCTGGGCGTGCTCACCTCGTGGGTCAATCTGTGCCTCAAAAAGTGCTCGATCAATCTGCACAGGCATAGGGTCAAGGTGGGGTGCAACAAGAGGGTCAGCAGGTACATCAGCGATAAGTGGGGGATCAACATGATCAGCAGCAATAACATGGTCACCCTCCAGTAGTGGTGCATCAGCAGGGTGATCATCAATGGGTGGGTCAACAATCACAGGATCAATAGGCATGCCAGCATGAGCAGGGTCATGCTCAAGCACTGGGTCAGGAGCAGCCACTAGCTCAAGGGCCATGGCAGGCTCGGGATCATCAAAGGCCATCTCAACATCAAACTCAGGGTCGATGGGATCAACTGGGTCAACTGGGTCGACCGGATCCTCCATAGGCTGATCCATGGGTATAAACTCTATATCCTCATCTGGGTCGAATCCTGGGGGAAAGACAGGATCGGAGTCCTCCTCAACATCGTGGTCGAAAGCAAAGCTAGAAGCAGGGGCAACAGAGGATGCTCTATCTGGATCTGAACCGTGAGAAAAGTGTTGCACACTCTGAGTGTGTGAAGGTGCGGAGGCCACAGACTCGAAAGAGTCTGGGACCGGAGAGTGAGCAGTTGACTCCTCAGCGGGAGCATCTGCGATCAACAAAAGATCTCCAGCAGCAAGAAGGGCCTCGCCCTGAACCTCATCCTCTAAGGGCTCGTCATCAAACAGATCGACGTCGGGAAGCAAATCGTAAGCAGGATATGAAGCAAGTGGTATGGGAGCAGGGATTTCTACAAGTGGTAGGTCCCCGGCCAAAGGGCCATCAGCGAGCTCATCAGCACCATCAGGTAACGCAAAGGGCTGAAAGTCATCCTCGTCTGTGCTAGTAACGTCGGATGTGTGAACCTCGCGCTCTGAAGACTCTAGGTCGTCTGATACTATAGGTCTAGGGCCTGTGGTGTCTGAATCACCAGTGCCGGTCGAGTCCATGTGTCTGTAACATAAACACAAATGTGCACAAATAATCAGTCATACAATCAGATAAGCACATTAGTCACCAAGTAAGCAATCAAATAATTCTCCTAGTCCCACTAGCCTCCCAGCCTCCCAGACTGCTCTTCCTAGTCCCACTAGCCAATTCTCCTAGTCCCACTAGCCAATTCTCCTAGTCCCACTAGCCAACTACCTCGGCCTCCCAGACCGAGCCTCAGCCTCCCAGACTGAGCCTATAAATAATAAATAAATGTGCTCAACATTTTTTTGTAAAAAGTTTTGGATCTGGACTTAAATGGTATGCAATAAAAAAAATGTTTTCGTGAGAGCCCTAGTGATCATAGTCTAGACTCGAGAAGGAATCCTAGTTCGCTATGATCAGAGCTCTGATACCAAGCTGTCACACCCTGGCTTTGCGGAAGCGTGGTTAATTTGGTGTGACTTCTTAATACCATAGCTTAACCATAACAAAGCTATATGAAATAAAACCATGCAAGATCATCCATTTAATTAAGTTTTAAAAACCAAATACAACAACATTGTCTCAACGAAAACACATCCTAACGACATTGTTCAACAAACACAAACATCAACATGACATAAACACAGTTTAAGGACTGTGACTTGTCCAGGAAAGAGTCACATTCCCCAAACCCGGATGACCTCGTAACTAGTGCAGCGGGAAAACGTGTCATACCGCGCCAGATCCTTTAATTCCCTGAAATACATGTAAGTTGAAAAATCAACAATAATGTTGAGTGAGTTCATGTGTAAGTGAGTAAATAAACCTTTGTATATATAAAAATCCTGGTGTGTAGCAAATAAGGAAAAAGAGATCACCAATGGTTTGCAAGGCCATTGATATGTGTGAAGTGCAAGTAGGAAGACTCAAACCTAGCGGATTTTGCGTTGGGCACAAAGTCACCCCGAGGTCCGTACTGTTGGACCTGGAGTTGGGCTCGCTACACCCAGATAGATCTACCGCTTACGTCCCTCGGTCCTACAATGAGGATTAATGGCCTCTAGTTCCCGCCTACCCACTCACATGATCTAAGTAGTAACCCTCCTTACGCTAACCATACCATGTATAAAGTACTCGTAATCATAGTAACATGTATTTCACCCCCGCAGTTTAGAAAACTGAAAACAGTTAAGAGAAAAGGGGGACATGAACTCACAGTGGTGCGTCTCTACCAAGTATGTCTCCTGATCAAGCAGCTGTGTGACGACCTACACGTACTAATTCTATTAGACGGACGGCCGTGCCTTAGCTTTATGGTTTAAGTTTTTGGGAAATAGTTAGACAACTATTTCGTGTTTACATTTAGTAAATACTTGGTAATCATTTTCCTTCCCAAGGATGGGGGATTTAATACATGTGTGTTCGAAATATATTATTAAGTCTCACTTAAAATATATTTTATTTCTAACTCCAAAATATAAATATTCTTCTCAAAAATATTATATTTTCTATTACATAAATTTTCCCAAAATAATACCTTGACAAAAAAATACGCGTTAAGTCATATTTTCTTAAAATGTGTAAGTTACGTTTTAATGATCGAGTGGTAATAATAATTACCGGTGTAACTTATATATTTATCGTAGAGACGTTCGTATTATTTTGGATCCATTAACATTCGATAGTATTATTTTTACCCTAAAAATAATACTAGTATTTTCACAAAATAATCATAAACACATATCAAGTGACTTTATGAAAAATATATACTAAATATATATTTACCAAGTTTTATTTTGTGAAATCCCACCTCCGATGTTTTGTAAATAAAGTCGTGGCGAAATCTATAATTTGAAAACAAGTCGAAAAGTATTTCTAACACTTATAGTGAAAATATTTCTAAGTGTTAGGTTTTTGGAAAAATTTCGCCAGAGTTTCCCCTGTAACTGGAGGTGGCCACGCTTTTAAGCGTATCATTTTCTTTCATAAATCAAACCAACATTCTTTTCATTCAATCAAAACAATGTCCAAAACAACAAACTAGTAAATAAATATGTATATCGCATAAATTACATGAACTTGCGTTTTATCCAAGAATATAAAGTAAATTCCATTACTTTTAGTGGATCTTTATATAAATCAATCCGGTTTCGTAAAAACCCCGTTTTTAAAGAAATTCCATCTTTACAATTTCTTATCAATTTTTACAAAGATAGTTATTTTGTCGAAACTTAGTGCTACACAAGTGTTTACACACTTGTGTGTTCTAAAAATCATTCTTGCTCATGTAAAATCCATTTTTAGAAAAATATGGTTTCTTCGACACTCGGTCCTTTGAAAATACCGCTTGTAGATCCGTAGATCTACTAGTTTTAAACACTATTTCGTAAGTAAAATCATTTTTACACAAGTTCAAGTTTGATGTGTGGTAGAGTTTCATCACTTAACCCTTGTTACACTTAAACAAGCTTTATGTCATAATCCATGATCATGACCAATCCGGGTTATACGATGATCCGAGCTACCACAACATAGATCGGGCCTAAATAACCACACAAATCAAATACTACAAGATTTACACAACATTCAAGCTTTTAACCACCATTACTAGCATTTTTAGTAGACTTTTATGTATCAACTTGTATGTTTACGAGTTTTAGCCGTTACATAACATTTTAACCACTTCAAAATAGTTCGAGAGTGTGATTCAAGCAACTTACTACTAGCTCGAGGCTAGGGAAGAATCTAGACGCAAAATGAGTGGATAAAAGCAATAGAGTGAGGTCCTTCCCCTTCCGATTGCACCAAGCTTCCTTGTAGGTGATCCTTAACACTTGTATGAGCTTGGAATGGCTTGAACTAAACTCGAAAAATTGATGGATGTTGAGGGGGGTTCGGCCGAGAGCTTCTTGAGAGAGAGAGAGAGTTGTGTTGTGATGTGTTGAGATGGAAATGATTAGTGTGCTAAGTGTTGATCTTATAGACATTTCATATGATCTTTAACCAATGGTTTATGTGTCTATTAGATATTAGACACTAATGAATTAAATAATCACAAAAGTACATGGGGGGTTCCCCCTTGGGGACCGAATTCGTTGGATGGGGGGGGGGGGGTACTAGTTCGATTTCAACCAAACATTAAGTATTAGTTAGTTAAGTGTGGAGGTTAACTCGGTTACTAGTGTGTAGTAAGTTGTGACGGGTTTTAGGGTATTCAGGGACCCTAACTGGCTCAGAAAAAGAAAAACAGTGTTGATGACAATATTTTTATGTTCCGGGTAAAGTCCGGTTGTTCGGTTGGATAGAGATCCGTTAAAGTGCTTAACAAAGCTTTAAAGTGTCATTATTATTATTTTTAGTGACACAACTTATTCCTCCAAAGTGTCGGGAATATTTTCCTCATGTTTTGGCACTTTATTAGTTAGCCAAATGCTGAATTTTGTACTTAGAGTACGTTTTAGGCACATCCGGTCACTGTAATTTATTCCTAGTGACGCAGTTCTACAACCCTTATATCCCTACACTCACCACTAGTGTAGCAAACTATCTCAGGCTCTTACAGGCCTTAGAGGCAGTACCTGCCTGGTGCTAGTTATGACAGCACGTTTAATAGGTTATCCGTTCGTTGTGCTACTGTGCTTTTGGTGCATCAAGGTTGTCACAAAGGTGCTGTAAGCAAAACATGGAGTGACAGCAAGTAAAGTATGATGCAAGTAAGTACATGTATCAGTATTCAAGTAGCAGTTTATCCACAAGTTCAAGCAAGCACAGTAATTAAGCAGTAATTAATTATTAATTAAGTCGTACGGATACCTGGTTTAGTGAGGGTTGTCACATAAAAGTCGACGTACGAGGCAACACACTAGACAACAGATGGGTTGTTCCGTATAACCCAAAGTTGTATGATGTTTAACTGCCATATTAATTTCAAGATATGCTCCAGTGTTGGGATTTGTAAACATTAGGTAGGATTAATGTAATTATTGAAGACAAAGGACATGGTTTGCAATAACATACAGACATAAAGGGAAAGTTTTGTAATCCCTCCGATTGAGACATTACTCTTCAAGTTTTTGTTAAATTATCATGCCAATCGAGTTTGGAATTTTTTGGGCGACAAGAATCTTTCATTGTCGTGGAAATTAATGATTATGATTTTTCATTTTGATGAGTTTTGTAAAACCTACACATGGTATTAAAATCCTGAAACTTTAGGTAAACAAATTTCATTATTCTAAGAGTAAATTACAAGTTTTGTCCTTTATGTATATACCAAATTTCAGGCGGTACCATTTATCTTTAAAATTGATCAATTTTGTTCTTATTGTTTCAAAATCTTGCACGGTACGTCGTTTGACCCTAACCTAGTTAAAATTTCCTGTTAAGTCATGTCAAACAAGGATAGTTTAGTCTTTTTAGCTTTTCATTTTGAAATATTTTAATAAATAAACAAAAGGTAATTAAAAATATTGAAACTTATGAGTATTTAAAGATTTTACGTTAAAACAAATTCAGTTATCTTTTCACCCCTCTTTCTCTCCATCTCTCACTTACCACTACCTCTATCCACCACCCGCCCCACACCACCACAATCCACCCTACCACCCTAATACCTCGCACCACCATCCACCGCTGTCATCCACCTCTACTTCTCTCTATCTACCTTTTCTCCACCCCCACCACCACTCCCGCCAGCCAACACCGCTTCCACCAACCACCACTGCCACAACCAGCGACCCTACCTGCCACCAATTTCCACCACCATCACCACCATAAGCAACCATGATGGTTCACCCTTTGACTGACCAGACTCCTAAATAAATCTAAGCGACTAAACTCCTAAACAGATCTGAACGACCGAACTCCTAAACAGATCGTTCAGACGGCATTTTTTTTTTTTTTGGGTAAAGGGTTACCCCGATAAATTTTATATCATCAACCAAATAAAACAAGTGAGGAATAGAGTATTCCCCAGTTCTCTAGCATGACATGCCATACTAAAGTTTACAAGCACAAACGCACACACAGGCACTAACGCAAACACAACTACCACTTAAAAAAGACACTCGACCCGGCAATACATCACATGGATATTAACCACAGTCGTCGTCTTCAATCACAAGCCCATGCGGCAAGCTCCAGCCTTGTACATCCTCTCCACTTGACTCGTTCTCTTAAATCGCATAGTGTGAATTTTCATCCTGACCGTGCCAAGAATTATCTCTACAAGGCGAGCCGCACTCCTTTTTTGGTTGAAAACAATCGCGTATTTCTTTCTTGCCATACAAAGTATGCCGCCGCACCCACAACGAGTTTTCCAATGACATGCCTCGCATTCTTGGAACTACCAACCCGCACCAAATGCTCGTAGATACTATCCCACTTATTGCAAATGGAATCCATACCAGCTAAGTCTTTTACTCCATTCCAAATTTGTATCCCAAACGAGCACTCAAAAAAGAGGTGTTCATGAGAATCCGGACCTGATGTACACAACGAGCAACACAAAAGATTAAAGTTAGCATTCCCCGAAGAGTTCCACGTACTCATAACATCTTGTGTCTTGAGCTTCTTGTTCACAATGAGCCACATTATGAAAGAATGTCTAGGAATAGCTTGAGGAAACCAGACTACATTAGCCCATTGCACCACATTTTGGCCGGTACGAACATCATCCCACACCGCAAATGTGCTAAAGTCAACTTGGCTCCCCGAACTAGATTTCCATATAAGCTTATCACGTCGCGTCGCGCCGCATCCAAAACTATATGACGAAGATTAGCTAAAGCTGGAAACCGATCGACCCAAACACTTGACCACCTCCATTCCCCTTGAATATACACATCCGCTAACTTGGTTTTCATATTGAAGCCCGCGTTGGCTATAAGTCTAGGCGTCACAATAGCCTGGATTGGCCATACATCATCCCATTTATCAAACCAGGTCGACGTATTAGCCCCATCTCCCACCTCGGTCCAAATATGGTTCCGGATAATCGGACGCAGATTGAGCATTTTCCTCCAACTCCATGCCATATTACCGTGTAATGGTATATCCCAAAAAGATCTATTCCAAAGGTGATATGAGTGAATCCACTTTACCCATAACGATTCTCTATGAGTAAGCACACTCCGTACGTGAACGGTCATCAAAGCATTATTCATATCTCACACTCTTCGAATTCCCAAGCCTCCTTCACGTCTCGGAAGACAAACTGATTTCCATTTAACCTTAGCTTTCCCTTTAATGTTATCTCCTTGAGCCCACAAAAAACGTTTCATCCTATCTTCTAAATCACGAATAAGACGTTTCGGTAAAATAAATACCAAAGCCCAGTAAATGTGTAGCGAGGATAGAACTGAACAAATCAACTGGAGTCTACCCGCGAAAGACAAACACTTATATTTCCAATCAGTGATTCTAGAATCCATTCTTTCAATAAGCTGCTTGCAATCTTTGTACTGAAGCCGAGAAGATAGAAGAGGCACTCCAAGATAGCGAACTGGAAGGCTCCCCTCCTTAAACGACATTATGGCCAGAATACGTTGTTTCACCTCTTCCGTAACATTACCAAAGAATACTGTACTTTTCTCCATGCTCGGAACTAGCCCCGACATATTCTTAAACATATTCAAAGCTTCCATTATAGTTTTAGCTGATCTATTATCTCCTCTAGCAAAAAGAAATAGATCATCCGCAAAACATAGGTTAATAGTTTTTTGATTTTCACACTTACTATGGAACCTGAAATCATTAGATATCAAAACCTGTTTTTGCAGTATCAGAGTGAGGACCTCTATAACTATTGTAAATAGATAGGGGGACATAGGATCACCCTGTTTCAAGCCACGATTCCCTTTAAAAAAAACCCATAGAGATTACCGTTGATAGCCAAAGAAAATGAAGTAGACGCAACGCAAGCCATAACCCACTTAACCATCTTCTCATGAAATCCGAACCCCACCAAAGTCTTTTGTAAAAAATTCCAATCAACCGTATCATAGGACTTCTGAATATCAACTTTAAAGGCACACCTCGGCGGACCAACATTCCGATGGTAGTTATGCATTAACTCTTGAGTCAAGAGAATGTTATCTGAAATTCTCCTCCCCGGAACAAAAGCAGACTGATTGATACTCACAATATCGCCTAAACCCTCCTTAATGCGGTTTGAAATAATTTTGCTAATACATTTGTACAAAGTATTACAGCAAGAAATAGGGCGATAATCCGTAATAGACAAAGGAGTACTCACTTTCGGGATCAATGAAATGATTGTGTGATTCAGTTGTGCAAGTAACTGACCATTATGGAAAAAATCTTTAACTACTCGACACACATCATTCCCTACAATATTCCACGTACTTTTAAAAAATACCGAAGTGTATCCATCCGGGCCAGGAGCCTTGTTCCCAGCTATTGAAAACATAGCACCTTTAATCTCCTCATCCATAACATCTCGAACCATAGCAAACGATTTCTGGCTAGACAGCACATTACCGAACAGATCCGGCGTCGGATCAATATTGATAATACCCGCGGTCCCAAAAAAATGCTTATAATGATCAACCATCACCTGCGGAACTGTAACAACCCTCATTAAAAAGCTCTAATTATTATGTTAATTGTCCAATAGGAAACCCTAATTAAGAACCCCAAGTGATTCTGAACAAACCCTAAAATTTTCAGAACAATCGGAATCAGGATCAGGGCCCCTAAAACTCAGGGGGGGCAAACCCTAGTTGGTATTATCTTAACAGTTTTACGTGTAAAATGAAAATGAACGCGAGACCAACTCAGCAAGGCTACTTAGACACGGGGCTACCCTATGGTGGGTAGGCACCCCTCGCGCCACGCGACACCCCCTCGCGCCACGCGACACCCCCTCGCGCCACGCGAGGGGGGAGGTTTTTCATGTATAAATAGGAATGTTTGGGACTTGATTCTGTGCGTTTGTTCGACGTTCAAACTCAAATTGATCGTTGAGATATTGTAATTTTACTACAATTAACACACACGGATCACTAATCGACGCCGCAATCAGGGTATTAACTCGATCACTGATACGATTCAATGTCCGATTGATCAAAATATCCAATGGATGTTTAAGTGCTGCCCACATTAGGGTTTATGCTTTGTCATTCGTTGATTAAATTCAATGGATGTTTAAGTATCGCACTTTGTCATTCGATGTGAGGATTTGATCTCGTGAGTTATCGTAAAAGCTGTATTAAGTTACTGACTGAATTGTGTGCCTGTTATTAATTTAGGTTAAAAGGCTAATCAGTAGGCTAAACTCCGCCCATATAAATCTGCAATGTGAGTCATTCTCTTTTTATCAACTATTTTACAATACCTCAAATTATTTTAAAAGTTATAATTACAGGGACTAAGTCGTGGATATCTTGAATCACTGGCTAGTGGGGTATTGTGCACATTACTAATTTTCTCCCAGTTAGGTTCATTGACCTACTAGGGATAATAATCACTATTTAGGTTCATTGATCTAATAGTGGTATGACCATCGTCACCATTGTGACTTGTCACCATTGTGACAGAGCGCCAGATAAAAATAAGATAGAAGCCATTGTAATCGCTCTTATGCTGTAATTAATAACTAAGCATCATTTTATGTAAATAGAATGATTCACTCAGTATTTCCCGCTGACAAAACCTTTTTCAAACATGTTTCGGGTAATCTGTTATGATCCAGGAAAAGTGTCGTGAAGCACTACAAGCTTAAGAAAGTGGCTCAGGATAAAATAAAGAAACATGTTTTGTAAAATAAAAGATTTCTCCGTGAAATCTCAAGATTGTAAATTACCGGGTTTTATCCCGAGTTGTGAAATAAAATAATCGGGAAATATTTCAGTTTTAAAAAGATCCTGATGATAAACTTCCGCTGTTAAACTCAATTAAATAAATACCACGGGATTTATGTCCCGCGGCTCTTGAAACGGGTCAAATCGGGTCAGGGGCCGTGACAGGAACCATCCCTCCCTCATAAAGATTACCATTAGCATCCCAAATTGAAAAGATTCTGCTCCTATGATTTTTCGCTTTAACAACATTGTGAAAAAAACTTCGTATTCGAATCACCCCTCGATAGCCAATCAACTTTAGATTTCTGTTGTAAGAATAAGGCTTCATCTCGCACCACATCCATATACCCGTTTACTAGAATAGCATGCTGATTTTTCAAGTCCAAACTTAGAGGATTTTCATCGATAGCACGCTGGCAATCATCCAGATTTTTCCGAGCAACTTTTACCCTCTCATGCAAATTACCTTGCTGCTTAAACAGTTTCCATAACGGAGTCTTAAGAGCCTTAAGTTTCTTAACAACTTGGTACATAACAAACCCTTGAACATCGAGTTTTTTACTGAAATAGTGCTAATATCAAAAATGAAATCAAAACTAATGCTGGTTCCCAAAATATTTCACAAATACTGCCATTGCCAATCTGAATGGCGATTTTTGTTGAAGCTAGTAGGCTGTTCAGAAATCTTCAGTGCTGTGCAGGCTTTTTGCAAGGAATGGACAGACCAATCATTGCCCAGGAAGCTTACAGATGACCAATCATTGAACATGTACCTTATCAGCCAATCTTATTGGCGAAATTCCTGCAGTTATAGCCATTATAAATGGCAAAAAGTACTTGGCTGACAATACAGCCATTCTGAATGGCGAAAAGCTTATTTTCTGCACACATAACCATTATTAATGGCAAAAATCTGCTAAGTAATCCATTCTGAATGGCGAAAACTTTAATTTCCTGCACACATAGCCATTATTAATGGCGAAAAGCTGCTAAGCTGCTGAAAAGGACTGGAAAACAGAAGTCTGTCCTCCTTGTTTAATGACAAACCACCCATATCAGTTGTGCAATATAAGTGGGATATGAGTTATAACTACAAAATACCATCAGACAAGGTGCGAATATATCAGCAGTTCGGATGTTTTATCCTACAAAACCACTGGTTATGATACCCAAGGCCACAAGAAGTATTTCAAGATCAAAATAAGAATACGTCTCCCTTGATTTTCGAGTTACATGAACATTCCAATGCATGTTCAATTCTCAGAATGTGGCATCACAAACACTAGAGCCGGGACAAACTATATCCTCACAATTTTTTGTTACTTTTACCAATGTTCTATTTGTGAAAATATTTTTCGAATTATATAACCCATGAAAGGGACTTAAGCCATGCCATTTTAATGTTTAGTGTTTGATAAATAATGGAAAGGGTCGACCCTTTGTATAGATTAACACATATTTTAGAAGCACTGTATCTGCATATGCTTATATGCATCATACTAGGGTCTAGTGTGATCTTTAACTTATGAACTCTTAACACCAGAGTTGTAGCACACATTCATTCCCATTGTGCTACAACTAATTAAGTTGGCTATGAGAACTTACTATTCCTAACAATATACTTATGTATGGAGTTGGTTGTCTTAAGCCTACTTTGTGCAATAGTATAAAAAATGAGAGACTCGCTACATGAGATTTTTGATGCCTTTGAGAGAGATTGTCATTATTTTGGTGACGGAGATAGCATAATATAATTATATGAATTATGAAGCTCTGTTAATTGTTCTAATGTAGATGCTTTTGTAAGTTGTGAAGATAACATGGTACCAGATGGTCTTAAGTGCTTTTGTGTGTGCGTTGGAGTTTTTTGGCCCGGGGGATTGTTATAGGGGAGCATCCCTAGAGAAAAAAATAGAATACGAGCACATCGCATACGAGATTTTATTCTAGTCGATCTTTATAAGAATATCGCATCTTGTCGAAACCCCAAGGAGAGTCTAGTGCTGTAACTAATCAAAGTGGTCAAAGTCACAAGGTGCAAAGGGCCCTCCTTGTGCCTACCTTAAGGAACAAGACCCATTGAAAAGTGCACATCCTAGACAAAAAGTGTAATAACAGGGGAAGTAAAAGGTGCAAAGGTCTCGCCATGTAC
>JARYGA010003322.1:0-19295 GCA_030545235.1 Helianthus tuberosus | reverse complement strand
CATGCTTTGGCCTAATAGGTGAAATACTCTTGCCGACAAGTCGGTTAACGGTATTTACCCTTCCAGTTACTACATGTCCCCAATTCAATTGAAATTTCGAGACTTGGCGGGATTAATGAAAGTCAAAGAATGGAACTAGTCGACAAGGTGCGGGTTTCACCCCTAACTTGGCGATTTAGTATCCTAAGTGTGGTTGGTACCCGTCGGGTCAAAATTAGATTTCAACACTTTGACGAGGGTCCACTAGAATTCAAAATTTCAATTTCTCCATCAAGGTAAGGATTTCACTCCTAACTTGGTGGTGAATTTCGCGTAAGAAAAGAAAAGTAGAAGGATCGAGAGTCGTTCACCAAATTGTGGGTTTCACGCCTATTTTGGTGAGGTCGTCTCATTTTTGTAATATGAGTGTTGCCGGATTTAGAATAATCGAGTAAAATGCATGAGGGAAGTGTATGTCGAAGGAAATACATAAACAAGTATAAACACATAAGAAAGCACATCAAGAATGGTACTTGGATAAAGAAATGATAAAATATGTATTAACACATAGAGAAACATGTTAAGAATAACACATAAAGAATCGAACAATGAAACATGTATTAACACATAATAAGACAAGCATTAATGCATAAGAATAACATGTCGAATATTACTCACGAGTGATGTACATGTTTAAAAGAGCATAAATAAGAAACAAATAAAGTGTCATGTAGTAGTTCAAGTAAAACATACGAATAAGGCTCTTAAAACTATAGACTAGGTAAAAGCATGGCAATTCTACCTAATTCCCTATAGTTATGGCTCTGATACCAATCTGTCACACCCCAACCGATGGCGGAAACATCGGAGTGAGACGATTGCTCATCACACATAACGCTAATTGCGACAATAGAATTAAAGATAAATTGTTTTCTTTCATAAATAAATGTTACAATACATGAAATTTGGAATACAACATGTTAAATACAAGAAAAACAATACGACAACAAATATGACATTTATACAATGTATTTGACCTAAACGTCTATATGTGTATCTAGGCATCAACGCTACTTCATTTCATAGCATCATCATCCTCAACCTGTAACATGTTTAAAATAAAGTTCAATGCAAAATATACAAGTTTGGTACGTACATAACAAAAGATAAGTTTTAAACAATTCCTCATAGCAAGCATGTGATTCGAGATAAACAATAAATATGGCATGTGTCTAACATATCAAACCAAGGAAACGCAACATGCTCATGACATAACCACAAGTTTACGGGCGGGTCGTTAATCCTATAGCGCTACATATGTCACGGTTTGGCTCGTACGAAGTTAATGATAAGTTCAACACATAAGTTTCACCCAAGTTTAAAGTATCAAGCCATCACGTATACAAGCATGTTATAGGAATGTTCATGTGTTTAAGCAAAATGTTCATGTGTAAGTTGTTGATAAGTAAACATGTTACACCCCAAAAGTGGTAAAAGTAAAAAGGGGAAATACGAGTATACTCACAAAGTTTGCATATGCTTTCCAATTATCCAATTATTGACGAGTTGATGAGGTTAAAAGGTTGAATGTGTGAGGGTTAAAGTTCAAGTATGCTTAGAGTCGAGATTCGGTATTTAAAACAACATAAAAATAAATTATGAGAATAACATGTGAAAATGATCACTTTCAACACATAACACTTGTATGACACTTTGTAACCTCAAGGGTTATGATAATGTTTTCATGAGTTGAACACCCACAAGAATCACAACAAGGTTTAGGTCTTAGAGGATTTTCTACTACTTTAACACATAAACACAAGTTCAACATTAAAGGTTCGAATGAGTGTATATATATATTTAGGCTAAGTATTACATATTATTTAGTCCAATAATTCAAGTAGGAGGTAGAAGATTAGGATCTTCATTTAGGCACCTCGAGTTATCATAGATGTCATGTATGGGGTAGGAAGAACATGCTTCCATTTAGGAACCCCTTGAATGTTCACCACTTCACTTGATGTAAAAACAACCAAGGAGGGTCACGAACTAGGATTAACACAATAATATAAACAACCTAACTAAAGAGAAATCATCAAATCATGTGAGGATTGTATGTAGGACAACCCAAGTTGTTCCATAATCACTCATTCATCAAGATCTAAGCTTGACATGATTTGTGGGTTAAATACCCTAACAAAACAGAAAGTATTTGAGGTTTTAACCTCTGATTTATAGTGTCTCAACCTTGTTTTTAAGCTTAACCAACCATAAGAGAGGTTGTAAGCATTAGGACATAGGTGTGAGATGTGTTAGACACAAGTTAAATGAGTTTAAACAACTTTTGAAGAACTTGAAACAAAACAGAAAGTTTGTGGACAATTTCGGAGCAATTCCAGGTCTGATTTCTCCCAGGAGAAGTCAAGGAATCAAACTCCATGATTATCCAAGCAAGTAGGAAGAAGAATCGAGTAATTTCGTTGAGAAATGAGCAAGTTATGCTCACTTTTGTAAAGGTGTATGAATCTGTTACAAAAGCAATAGAGCGGCAGTATAATGAAAATAGCGGGACTCGAAGTAGGACCCTATCTGCACCGCACTCAAAACCTAAGACTCATTCTGAGGCTCATAGCAAGCCACCCTCCAAGAAGGAAGAGCCCAAGAAAGGTGATGACGATTGTCAGTCCTCAAATCAGCAAAGTGCTCCATCTCAAAAGATTGTATTGAATCAAGGACCCCGTGATAAGGGTTGCTCCTACAAGTATTTTGTTTCATGTAAACCCAGGGATTTCACTGGGGAGAAAAGAGCTATAGACTACATGACATGGTTGGATGAGATGGACACCGTGGTTGATATCAGCGGGTGCGCTGAGAAGGATGTGGTAAAGTTTGTGTCTCAATCGTTCAAAGGTGAGGCCTTAGCCTGGTGGAGATCGTTGATTCAAGCTACAGTGAAGATTCCACTGTACAATATGACATGGGAACAATTTGTTACCCTCATCAGGGAGAACTACTGCCCTCAGCATGAGGTAGAAAAGATTGAGTCGGATTTTCTGTCATTAGTAATGAAAAATCTGGATTGCCAAGCTTACCTTACGAGCTTCAACACGATGTCAAGATTGGTTCCGTATCTGGTGACCCCGGAACCCAAAAGAATAGCTCGTTTCATTGGGGGTTTAGCCCCAGAAATAAAGGCAAGCGTGAAGGCCTCTTGGCCAGCTACTTTCAGATCTGTAGCTGATATATCTTTGTCCCTCACTCTGGACGCGGTCAGACAGAGATCGCTGAGGAACACGGATGCCGAGAAAAGGAAGCGTGAAGATGACAATTCACGACAGTCAGACAAGAAGCACAGGGGAAACAATGACCACAAGAAGGGGTCTGGATCTAAGAAGGATGGGCATCAATATGGAGATAAGCCCAAGTGTAAGATATGCAAGAAACAGCACTTCGGCAAGTGCATATATGAATCGAACTCACAGACACAGTCAAGAACGTTTGCATGTGGGATATGCAAGTCCAAGGAACACAAGACCTTGGATTGCAAAAAGTTGAAGGACGCAACGTGCTACAGTTGCAATGAAAAAGGGCATATCAAGTCCAACTGCCCAAAACTCACAAAGAAGACTGAGGATGGGAAAAAGACCAATGCTAGCGTCTTCAGGATGGATGCAAAGGAAGCTGTGTAGGACGACAATGTGATCACATGTACCTTCCTTATAAATGATGTCTATGCAGGAGTACTTTTTGATTCAGGCGCTGATAAATCATTTGTAGATAATAAGTTTTGCAAATTGCTGAATTTACCTGTTAAAACCCCTAAGTGTGAAGTATGAGGTGGAATTAGCAGATGGCACCTTAGAAACCGCCTCAACCATATTAGATGGATGTTTCATATCCATTAAGAACCACTCTTTTCCTTTGTCCTTATTTCCTTTGAAGTTAGCCGGTTTCGACATAGTTTTAGGCATGGACTGGTTATCTCATAACCAGGCCCAGATTGTCTGCAATAAGAAGCAAGCGGTGATCAAGACTCCGTCTGGTGAATCACTTACCATTCAGGGAGATACCCAATATGGACTGCCCGAGCAAGTGTCTATGCTCAAGGCCTCTAAGTGTTTGAAGAAGGGTTGTGTCATCTACATGGCTCAAGTGACTATTGATGAGCCGAAACCTAAGATGGAAGACATCCCCGTCATTTCTGAATACCCTTAAGTTTTCCCTGAAGAACTACCTGGTTTACCACCAGATAGACAAGTAGAATTCAGAATTGACATCATCCCTGGAGCAGCACCTGTTGCGAGAGCACCTTATAGGTTGGCACCAACGGAGATGAAGGAATTGAGAACACAACTAGATGAATTGCTAGCCAAGGGTTTCATTAGACTTAGTTCATCTCCTTGGGGAGCACCAATCTTATTTTTCAAGAAGAAGGATGGATCGATGCGTCTGTGCATCGATTACCGTGAGCTTAATAAGGTCACTATCAAGAATAGGTACCCGTTGCCCAGGATCGATGATCTGTTCGATCAACTTCAAGGGGCAAGTTACTTCTCTAAGATTGACTTAAGGTCAGGCTATCATCAACTGAAGGTTAGAGATGAAGACGTACATAAGACTGCATTTAGGACTCGTTATGGTCATTACGAGTTCCTAGTGATGCCTTTTGGGCTCACTAATGCACCTGCCGCATTCATGGATCTCATGAATCGCGTCTGCAAACCATACTTGGACAAATTTGTTATCGTCTTCATTGACGACATTCTGATTTATTCAAAGAATCAGGCCGACCATGAGAAACATCTTCGATGTATTCTTTCGCTACTTCAGCAGGAGAAGCTCTACGCCAAATTCTCTAAGTGTGAATTTTGGCTTCGAGAAGTCCAATTCCTTGGACATGTGGTTAGTGAACGCGGAATCCAGGTAGATCCCACTAAGGTTGAAGCTGTCATGAATTGGCAAGAGCCGAAGACGCCCACAGAAATTCGCAGTTTCTTGGGATTGGCAGGATACTACAGGCGCTTTATTGAAAATTTTTCAAGGATTGCTGCACCCCTAACTTCTTTGACTAGGAAAGATATTAAGTTCAACTGGGGACCCAAGCAACGAGAATCCTTTGATATCCTTAAGCAGAAGCTAAGCAATGCGCCTGTACTGACATTGCCTGAAGGTACCGAAGAATTCGTAGTTTACTGCGACGCATCACACACTGGCATGGGGTGTGTGCTTATGCAGAAAGGCAAGGTTATTGCCTATGCTTCACGTCAGTTAAAGGTGCATGAAAAGAATTACACCACCCATGACTTGGAGTTGGGTGCCGTTGTATTTGCACTAAAGCTATGGAGGCACTATTTATATGGTATCAAGTGTGTGATCTATTCTGATCACAAGAGCCTCCAGCACCTGTTTAACCAAAAGGATTTGAACATGAGGCAACGACGTTGGATGGAAACTTTGAATGATTATGATTGTGAAATAAGATACCATCCTGGCAAGGCGAATGTAGTCGCCGATGCCTTAAGCCGAAAGGAAAGAGTGAAGCCTATAAGAATTAATGCCAAGAGCATTGAGATAAAGAATGGTTTGAACGAAAGGTTGTTAGCTGCACAGAAGGAAGCTGTGTTGGAAGCTAACTATCCTAATGAAAAGCTAGAAGTAATTGAAGAACAGTTATCCTATGGCAAGGACGGAATTCTAAGGTTAAATGGACGAATATGGGTTCCAGTTTATGGAGGACTTCGCGATGTTATCCTCCAGGAAGCCCACAGTTCTAAATACTCCGTTCATCCTGGAGCTAATAAGATGTACCAGGATTTGAAAGCAAACTTTTGCTGGATAGGCTTGAAGAAGTCTATAGCTACCTATGTAGCTAAATGTTTGACATGTGCGCAAGTCAAAGCTGAACATCAGAAGCCGTCAGGTTTGCTACAACAGCCTGAACTTGTCACACCCCCAAAATCCACCTGCGGAATACCACCGCTTGGAGGCGTGACTGACCAGGATCCAGCCACCAATCATATTGAACAAGCATGTAAGTGATTATAAAACTCCAACCAATACAATTGGTGTCCAAACAAAACATAGTTTAAGTTGCAAGCGGAAGCATAACGTTTAAAACCAAAACATAAGTTTAATTGTATCAAAGTTTAACATGGCACACAGTTGTCCATGTCCCACAACGACTCTTTTCCCTGCAAGCTCCAGCTAAGTACCTATTGACCTGCAAAGCATGTAGTAACGAGTCAACAATAATGTTGAGTGAGTTCACAGTTGGGTGTTTGTTTTAAGTTGTTCTGAAAACAGTTTCCTTTATCTGGCATCCTGCCGTGGGGGTTACCCCATAGTTGAAAACGTGATTTGTTTAACCCAATTACTCTGGCTATCCAGCCGTGGGGGCTACCCCATGTTTAATTATCTTGCTCTACGGCCGTGGGGGCTACCCCATGTTTGTTACTAGACTCGTTACCATATCGACTGCTGACTGTAGTCATGTTTATGTGCCCTGAACTGTCAATGTCTATCATCATTGACGTGCCCAGATCCATTAGTTCACGCCCGTCCTCTGCGGCACGGTGTGAGGTTTGTCAAACCTAAATAGCGCTATCTAACTAATGACCCATGGCGATTAAGTCGATATAAAAAGGCGGGACTTCGTGATAGAGTTTTGGTCTAGTGAAAGTTATCTGTCCAAGAGGACGAGGAATTATATTCCTGAACCAGCACTGTCCTACCCAATAAAGGACGAGGAATCCATGTTCCTTAACCCCATTCCCAACCCCTGGGAATCCCATGCTTTGTAGAGGGTGTGAACTCACCTTGGTTTGCTCGGCAGATACACAGAAAAGTCAAGTCTAGATGCTAGTGGTCAACCACATCCTAACATGGTTACCACACAAGTCAGATTCAATTAAAGTAATGCACGTATATTTTCTACACGTACCCTAGCATGTTGCATACAAATGTTATTCATGGCAGTCCAATCAATAGTGCACGACATACACATTCAACAGTAACATATAAAGTCCAAGTATTCGGCCCAACTACTCAGGCCTGTAACCGTGCAAGTCCAAACAGAATATGGAATCAGGTGGTCTCGAGTCGAGACCAGAGATCTCGAGTCGAGACGGTGCTGTCTCGGTTTAGCCTTCATCACTCGAGACTTGGTGGTCTCGAGTCAGGTCTCGAGTCACAACAAAACCCGTAACCTGGTCTCGAGTCGTGTTGTTTGTGTGCTGGCAATGTGTGGTCTCGAGTCGAGACTAGGGGTTCTCGACTCGTAACCTGTGTCGCAACCGTGGTCTCGAGCTGTCACATATATGGTCTCGAGTCGAAACAGAGGGTCTCGACTTGTATTCCTGGTAACAAAATCCTTCTAGAACCTTTGATGTACTATCCAATAGTGTGGCATTTTCATGAGATTGTGTACTATCCAGTAGAATTCCATAAACATGTTTTCTTGTCTAATACATGATCAAAACAGATCAAAACACAACATTTCAAATATTTTTAATAACCTTCATGTTGTTCTTCACGTATTCAAATTATTCATCATGGTCATTCATCCGAATCCGACTCGAAACATGCTATACTAGATCTATTCTTGCCAATTTCGAAGCATTCTCAACAACTATTTACCATTACTGTTTCATAAATCATGTTTGCATCATGTAACACACTAGACATGTACTAAACCCTATAAGCACCCTTAACTCATCATTTTATTCTCTTATTACTATGAAGGAGCATTTTATTCACTTAAATCAAGCAAATCACACTATTCGTATTATCATGCAAACACCTTCATCATGGATAACAACAATCTTAATACCGACTATTCAAGAAGGATATATTCAATATGCATAAACTTAACAAGCAAACACATATTATCATATAACTTCATCATACATCATCAACCGAAATAAACACACATAACATGAATCACTAACCGGTAAGATTCCAAGGTGTGAGGGTATGAAGGGTCGATGAATGGGCTCCCAAATGAGGTTACAAGCGATCCGAGAACTCCCTTGCGGTTGTCGGTTTGATCCGAGAGAAGGATGAGAGAAGGTTTGTGGTGGTGTTCTAGGGTTTTAGTGAGAGAGAGAGTGTGTGTAGGAGAGTGTGTGTAGGTTGCCCAAAAATGGCAAGGTTGGCTATCAACAAGGGTTATATACTAGCTCCAAGTTGGTGCACCCTAATGGGTTCCGGATGGATTAAAGGAGGTGTATGGCCCAACCGGCCCAACTGTTTTACTGTTCACTCGAGACCAAGCGGTCTCGAGTCGGGTCCTTGTGTTTTGGTTCCGGTTCACTACATTCATACTTGTATAAAAACTATACTTTATACGTACACCTTAATAACACATAGCACATCAAGATAATCACGAACTTTCATTTACTAATATGTAAACACATAACGTTCAAGCATGTTACATCGAGATACAATGAAGGGTTCTAAATTACGAGTTGTCACAGAACTTCCCACATGGAAGTGGGAAATGGTGACAATGGATTTCATCACTAAGTTGCCGAAGACAAGGAAAGGAAATGATACTATATGGGTGATAATGGATAGACTGACTAAGTCAACACATTTCCTACCCATTAAGGAGACCTATAGCTCCGACATGTTAGCCCAATTGTACGTAGATAAGATTGTATCTCTGCATGGCGTACCAGTGTCTATTATCTCTGACAGAGATACTAGATACACGTCACATTTTTGGAAAAGTTTCCAACAATCTTTGGGCACGCGCTTAAATTTCAGTACGGCTTACCATCCTCAGACGGATGGTTAGAGTGAGCGTACTATCCAAACGTTGGAAGACATGCTTCGTGCATATGTGATTGACTTAGGTGGTAGTTGGGATAACCACCTGCCATTAATCGAGTTCTCATACAACAATAACTATCATACGAGCATCAAGGCTGCGCCTTTCAAGGCCTTATACGGTAGAAAGTGCAGAACGCCCGTTTGTTGGGCGGAGATTGGAGATGTCCAATTGTCAGGACCTGAAATAGTCTTTGAAACGACGGACAAGATTGTCCAGATTCGTGATCGCTTGAAAGCTGCCAGGGATAGGCAGAAAAGCTACGCAGACTTAAAGCGTAAACCTCTGAAGTTCAAGGTAGGTGACAAAGTGTTGCTTAAGGTATCACCCTGGAAAGGGGTAATGCGGTTTGGAAAGAAAGGCAAATTAAGCCCAAGGTACATAGGACCATTCGAGGTTATCGAATGTGTTGGATCAGTGGCTTACAAGTTAAACTTACCTGAACAGCTCAGTGGTATTCACAATGTATTCCACATCTGCAATCTGAAGAAGTGTTTCGCTGATGAATCACTAGTCATACCACATACAGATGTGCACATAGAAGAGAGCTTGAAGTTTGTTGAAAAACCTGTGTCGATCGAGGATCGACAGGTTAAGAAGCTTAAAAGGAAGCATGTGCCAATAGTAAAGGTTAAATGGGACGCCCGAAGAGGTCCCAAGTACACATGGGAGGTTGAGTCCACAATGAAAGAAAAGTACCCTCATTTATTTCAGTAAATCTCGAGGTCGAGATTTCTTTTAAGGGAGTGAGGATGTAACACCTCAAAAAATTCGTGTTCAATAAAATAATGACACGTGTCGTGCAAGACAAAGTGTTATAAACCCGGATCTAGTCAAGGATGTATGGTAGGATTTAAAAGCGTCGACATGTTAATTAAATACCTCTGAACGACCTAATTATAAATCCCAAGACCCTAATCTATATTATAAACATCCGATATACTCAAATCCGGTAAATGCTAGCAATGATTGATTCAAATTACACAAGAATGGGATCCTACGAGGATATGCACGATAACCTTCATTTACGGCACTTTCAAAAGGATCCAAGAAAACTTTATATCATATCAAGGTGGTGTAAACTGTTCATGACCCAAACAAGAGGCCCCATAGTGAAAATAATGGCCCAAAATCGTATTACATTAGTTACCCATTCGAAGCTTGAAAGGCCAACAAATTTTTGCCTTCTGGAACAAGCTTACGGACCGTAAAGGTCAAGCCTTACGGTCCGTAAGGCATGCACAGCGACCAGAATGTTGACAGTTGGCTGTTTTGAGCATGTAACCGACTTAGATAGATATTTTCCACTTCCATGCGCGACCCCTACTGATTTTTAGGCTTAGGGGCACTTGTAAATGATCTGGGAACAATGCTAGACTTGTGTGGCATGATCATGAGCAACCTAAAGCACTATAAAAGGCCCTCATGTTGCAACATTTTGATCACACCTTCCATCTGCATTTGTGGAACTTCCTGGAGCATAAGATCAGTCCCCAAGCATCTCTAATCGTGCATTAGACCTTGGTAAGCATCCTTGATCTTCCTTAGTTGAGTTTTGCTTAGTTATTAGCTTAAAAGTCAAACCGTCGTAATTAAGGATTGACTTATTGATTAATCAAAAATGGTCCAGTGATCAGTCAAACTTAAGGTAGTTATAAGTTGGTATTTATGTGGGCAATAAACCCTTAAAAGGGCACCCGCTGATTCCCGTTCTAACTAGATCAAATGTCGGGTCAAAGTTGTTTATAAAAAGTCAACAGAACTATAATTTGCGAATTAACATGTAATTAGCAATGTAGAAGGAATGTAACCTATTTTACCACTCATATAACTTGGTAATAAGTATAAGAACTAGTCTAAGCGTGTTTGATTCGATAATTTTCTGTTTAGACCCGGTTCGGAACCGAAAGTCGCAAAACTTTGACTTTTGCTTTGACTTTAGTTCTGACCCGATTTAGATAGGTTTGGAAATGCCTTAGAGCTTCCTTAGGACCAGGTTACATGTGGGTATAACCCTCTGTGGTTGGTTCATTGGTTACCCGATTCGTTTACACGTTTCCGTTAATTGCTTAATGTTGACCATAATGCCCTTTTGACCATAAAACGAGAATTTTGGAAATGTGAAAGGACAATAATCTTTATTACTGATTTATAAACATGTCCCTAAAATTCACATCAGTTGGAGGTCTAGATTAGGAGTTATGCCCAATAGCGTAATTAGAAAGCTTTTTGTTACTTAAACGGCGTAATTAGCGTAAAGCCTATCTAAACCCAATTTTTGACACCAAACCTTTTACCCACTGATGTAATATAATATTTTGGGATTTTTAAGGATTTTTAGTTATTTTTAACCTGCTCATAACCTAAGGTTATGGCATTAATTCGGTAAATACCGAATATACTCTTTTTGTTTACAAAAGGAGTTCTACATAGTATTTTGAAACCAATCCAATTGCTACTGATTTTATATAATAAAGGAAGTATTTTGAACTTTATAACCTGATCAGAAAACTCAGATTTCCTGTATAACCCGGAAATCGCTTAAAATGGCTTTTTACTCGTATTAAACACCTAGTATGGGTTTAAAACTATTTTGGCATACAAGACTTATCACCAACTGATATAACCTGTTAAATCAAGTTGTTTTGATGATTATTTCAGACCCGAGTCTCAGAATTATATTTAATCTCTTTTATAATCTTTAAAATGACCAAAATACCCCTACGGGGCTTAAATTAAGATTAAACTCGTTTTGGGCATAATGGAAGGTATCCTACTGATATCACAACATATTTAAGGCATATTAACTTAGGAAACCTGTATATGACTCTTATGGTTACCCGTTACGCTTCTTGCGCGTTCGGTTCGGTTTATGTAACTAGTTTGCATAAATTAGCCGAAACGGGTCAAACCTTATCGTTTTTATCTCAAAATCCTGAATGTGTTTAGTATACCCGTGTTATACAAGTCTTCAAACTTGTCGGGTCTAAATCACATTCTATTCCGGTCTTCGCTTAATCATGCGTACGAACCGTATCTTTCTTTAAAACTAACCGGTCTAAGTTTAGGCTTAATTAAAGACCCGTTAGGATTCTAATAGGTTATTATAAACCTTCGTTCCAGAATAGCAGAACTGGTAAAAGCTACACGCACTTGCTATTTGTGATTGATACTTGCAAAGGTAAATACTTTTAACTTATTTTCCCTATACGAGCTTGGGGTACGGTATATAAAATACCGCTTGGTCGGGCATTAAATCTTTAATCGTATGGTGGTTAACTAATTTAATTGGCCCGTTTAAATTGTTTTGTTTGCTTAAAGCCTTTGGGGGTTAATGACCATGTCCCGGATATCCTTGGCATCATTTTACGAAATGGCCACGACCTAAGCGCGGAGTGTAGGCGTACACTCGTCAGTGCCTAAATAAATAATGTGGTGTGTCTATTGATCTTTAACCCGGCACGAACCGGGCTACTGAACGCATAAGGAACATGTAATTCTTTTACAGGTTTATATATTCAAATAATTATCCCAAGTTATAAAGAGTTTGTGCCGCGTGCATTCAAATCAATTTTTATTAAACTTTTCAAAATGAGTCAGTTAATTGTATTTACCAGTGTAAACTGACGTATTTTCCCAAAAAGATTAAGTGCAGGTACTACTCGTAATAGGCTGGCTTTCTCCTTAGCATCAATAAGAGTCTCGCAAGCTTGGATGCATTTCAGTCTGTTGAACAAAGTTTCTTCTTATTTTGATCCACCTGTGGATTATTTTCAACTGTTTGTGATACTCGATATTACAATATTATTTGGTTGAAATGAAACTATCTTTTGCTTCCGCTGTGCATTTAAATATTCTGTTGTTTGACTATAATGATATCAACTACGTCACGATACTCCCCTACCGGGCCCACCGGTAAAATGTGGAAATATCGGGGCGTGACACCCGGCCACCAGCACTTGTAGTGCATGTCGTGGTACATCTTTTCAGCACCAGGATGGACAGAATATCGAGATTTGTGGGCTTCGTTCATCAGAAGTTGTCGCAAATTCGTACGCTTGGGAATCCAAATTCGGTCCAAATAATGAAAGATACCATTCGATTTATTCTCGAGTTGGGCGCCATCGTTTAGAATCCTTTCCTTCTTCAAATTTCGTTCGGTAAAACAGACATGCTGAGCGTCACGTATAAGGGCTTCGAGATGATGCTGGGCTTGAACATTATGAACACTATGCAGATAGCTTCGTCGGCTGAGAGCGTCGGCAACGACATTCGCTTTGCCTGGATGGTAACGAATCTCACAGTCGTAATCGTTGAGCAGTTCTGCCCACCAGCTTTGACGCATATTCAGTTCTTTCTGGTCAAAGATATGACGTAGGCTCCTATGATCGGTGAAGATCGTACACTTGGTACCATAAAGGTAGTGTCGCCAATTCTTTAACGCAAAAACAACTGCGCCAAGCTCGAGCTCGTGTGTGGTGTAGTTCTTCTCGTGGATCTTGAGCTGTCGAGAAGCATAGGCGATAACCTTGTCTTGTTGCATAAGAACACAACCAAGACCAAGGTTCAAGGCATCGCAGTAGACTACGAAATCATCGTTTCCGTCGGGCAGTAAGAGCACCGGAGCATTGCAAAGCATAGCTTTGAGAATTTGAAAGGCTTCCTCCTGTTTAGTTCCCAAACAAAAGGTTTATCCTTATGTGTAAGAGAGGTAAGCGACACAGTGATTTTAGAAAAACCTTCGATAAATCGGCGATAATAGCCTGCCAGTCCGAGAAAAGAACGGACTTCAGACGGGTTTTTAGGTGTAACCCAACTCTTAACGGCTTCGATCTTCGCGGGATCGACATGGATACCTTGACTATTGACAATGTGACCCAAGAATTGGACCTCCTCCGGCCAAAATTCACACTTGGAGAACTTGGTACAGAGACGGTTTCCCTGGAGTAACTCAAGAACCAAACGTAGATGCTGCGAGTGTTCGGTTTTTGACTTGGAATAGATCAGGATATCATCGATGAACATGATTACGAAGCGATCAAGAAAGGGTTTGCACACTCGATTCATTAAGTCCATCAAAACTGCGGGGGCGTTGGTCAAACCAAATGGCATGACAACGAACTCATAATGACCATAGCGGGTTTGAAAAGCGGTTTTGGGTATATCATCCTCTTGAATGCATAATTGGTGATAACCTGAGCGTAGATCGATCTTCGAGAAACACGTAGCACCTTGTAATTGATCAAGTAAATCATCGATTCGAGGCAAGGGACAGCGATTCTTGATGGTCAGCTTATTCAACTCCCTATAGTCGATGCACATCCGGAACGAATCATCCTTCTTTCTGACGAAAAGGACAGGCGCGCCCCATGGAGAGGTGATAGGTTGAATAAAGCCTTTATCAAGTAGTTCCTGGAGCTGACTCGAGAGTTCGCGCATTTCAGAAGGGGCGAGACGATAAGGCGCTTTAGCAACAGGGTTGGCTCCAGGAATGAGGTCGATTCAGAAATCGATATCACGAGCGGGAGGTAATCCGGGAAGATATTCAGGAAATACGTTGGGAAATTCATGAACAACAGGGACCTGATCCACCTCCTTAACTTCCTTTTTCTCCGCTACTACAATGTGCGCCAAGAAAGCTTGGTATTCCTTGCGGAGATACTTGCTAGCCTGGATACACGACATGAGTTGGATTTTCTTCGACGCGACTTCACCGTAAACACACAATTGATCACCATTAGCGAGCGAGAAGTGAATCATCTTATCGAAACAAATAACTTCAACACGATTTTCGCGAAGAAAATCCATGCCTACTATGATGTCAAAACTACCGAGCTGCATCGGAATAAGGTCGATAGGGAAGACGTGATTGGTGAGTTCAAGCATACAATCACGTAGTACAGAATTGACGATGACGATTCTTCCGATGGCAACTTCAACATCGAACGTCGAGGGTAGATGGGCGCGCTTACGATTAAGGAGCTTTTCGAATTCAAACGATACAAAACAGTTATCGGCTCCAGTATCAAATAAACACGTAGCATATATACCATTCACAAGGAACGTACCATTGACCACATTGTGATCGGCTTGAGCCTGGCAAGCGTTAATGTTGAAGGCACGTCCACGGGCTGCTGGCTGTTACTGTTGTTGCTGAGGCTGCTGCTCGGGCTACTGTTGTTGTGGCTCTTGCTTAACCACTCGATTGGGGCACATGTTTGTGAAGTGGTTGAAATCACCACACGCAAAGCAATCTCTAGCATGGATTGCGGGTGCAGGAGCTGCTTGATGGCCTTGAGGAGCAGTAAGTAGAGCTTGTTGAGCAGGAGCTTGACCTTGAACTGGAGCTGGGGTTTGACGTGGACCTGTACGGCAGTTGGTGGTGAAGTGGTCGTACATGTTGCAATGCACACAGTATCTGCAAGCGATTCCCACAGGGTGGTGATAGGTGCAAGTAGGGCAAGCCGGGTGAGGACCAGTATACGCACGCTTTGCCGGCGGTGCGTTTGTGACCAGTGTCGCTACTTGGCGGTGTTGAGGCTGTGGTTGAGCAGGAACTGATTGGAGCGGGGCAGCAGTGGTTACAGTGCAGTTCTTGTTGCTGGAACTGTTGTTGTTCGTCCTCTTTCGGCGTGAGAGCTTCGAAGATTGCGGTGCGGCGGTGGTTTTAGCGGTTGAAGCAGTGGTAGCTTGATGCAGATTCTTGAGAGCTTTATCCCAGTAACCAGACTTGACTTGCTTGTCATTGATCTCAGCAGCGAGTAGAAAAGTTTCCTCAATTGTCGTCATCTTTGCGGCTTGAACCAAATCAGCCACACAATCCGGAAGGGCACGGATATACTTCTTGATGGTGATTTCAGGCGTGGTAACTTGGCTAGGACAGATTATGCTTAGCTGCTTGAAGCGAGCAGTCAAACCAGCGTTGTCTCCATCTTTCTATTTGATATGCTAGAATTCGTCCTCCAGCTTTTGGCGCTCGTAGGGAGGGAAGAACTCTTGTATCATAATATCCTTCAACTCATGCCACGTCAGCCCGTAAGCTGCATCATTTTCGCGTTTGTTTCTCTCGGTCGTCCACCAATCCAGAGCTCGGGATTGGAAGACGCCAGTTGTGTTCAGAGTACGGAGATTGTCAGGATAGCCACTCTGGCGCAGGGTGACTTCGATAGAATCAAACCATTGGAACATGGCCGTAGGACCATCTTCGCCGGTAAACTCTTTCGGGCCGCAGGCTTTGAACTGCTTGAAGCTAAAAGCAACTTTAGGAGCATCAGTCCTGGATTCTTCAGACGACTTGCTAGCGTTTTCATTTAGCTCACTAACAATCTGGGGGATAACTTTCGCCATTTGCTTAGCGACGAGAGCGGTGATGCGTTTATTATCATGATTGCGGTGAGCAGATCAGGAATGAAAGGATCCAAATTACGACATTGTCTGCAATAGACAACGTCATAGGATTCAAAACGTTATATAATCAAATCTCACCTCACACGTACTACTACTAAAGCTCAGGAACACGAATAACTACGCAAACATATAGTCACAAAACCTCAAAGCACATAATCACAGAACACATAAGCACGTAGGAGCACGTAAGCACGTAAGGCACAGAAGCACATAAGGCAGTTAGAACACAGAAACCATTCTATATTTTGCACATATTCACCTATCATTCAAAGTTCGCGCGTTTGAGAGTAGCGATATGCGATTAGCGAGTACACAGCAAGTAGTATAGCGTGCGTTTTTCACAAGTAACAGCGATTTGTTAGCGTATTGAGATAGATGTGCAGTGCAGGTCGTGTATGTCGATCGAAAGCGAGAAGCGAAAAGCGTATAAACCACCAAAATCGAAACACATAAACAGGTAAAACCACATAAAATTCACATAAAAGGCGACAAATAACAGAGTCAACAGTTGCAGCTCAGAATCGAAACACACAAAATCAGCGAATGCGAGATTGAAATCGAGGATAGATTGTCTAAGGCTTGATAGACATCGACTACCCAAAGTGATTCGACTATTCACAAGGACTTCTGGTACACACTTTGGCTTTCGGGACTGTGCTCTCGCCTCGATTTTGGGCGAATGGCACGCATCCTTTCAGTTACAGTGTGGCTTCAAGTCATTGGAGTCTGTTGAGACCTTGGTGAGAGTTTGGTAAAACCAAAATAAGAACGGAACAAGTCGTCAAGGTTCGGGTTTCACCCCTGACTCAACAACTTCGTCCCTGTTTTTGATAAAATCGAGAGGAAATTTGCGTCGAAGTGCGGATTCCACTCCTGATTCAACGCAAATTCTCCTGTTTATGGATAAAAATGCGGGTCAAACAAGCGATTCGGTTGAGAGTTTGCGGTTTTCACACCTAATCTCAACCTAATTCCTCGTTCATTTTCGAAAGAAAAAAATAGTGTGCAGTGATAGTGTAGTGCAAGCGAGAATAGCGAGTAAGCTCGTACGAAACCCTTAAAGGGCATACAAAAGTCGATCTGTTGGTACTTAGACTATAGACTAGGTCATTTCTAAGACATCGACCCGGACTAGGTCGAGTCTTGCCTAATTCCCTATAGTTAGGGCTCTGATACCAATCTGTCACACCCCAACCGATGGCAGAAACATCGGGGCATGGCATTGAGCGAAACAGATTGTCCATTAGTATCCATAACAACTATTCATCACCAGATAATTAAACGCCATGTCCCATACCACAACATATCCAAATAAAAACAGTTATTACAAATAATTGTCTAAAAAACAAATACTATTCCGACGACTCAGATTTAAGTGTGACATAACTAGACCCCTAGCTTGATTCACCAAAGCACATCAATTCATAGCATCTTAATCACCTGTCACATACATTAAAATAAAGTCAATACACATAGTGTAAAGGTGAGTATACAAGTTCGATATAGCATAATAGAGTTCGAAAGAGTTTACGCATAACCAGTATGTAACATGTATAATGCGAAGCTAGTAGGTTATCGACAATGAAATATGCACAGACTAGACTGCGAGTTGTAGAATGCGCAACATATATCACCACTGCGACATGTGAGAGGTAACCTTAACAACCCCTGTCCACCACAGGTGCTGAGTCCAAATAAATAGTACTATCGTTGCTAAGGCGTCAGGCAACAATCACTGTGTTAACATAACATACAAGCATTCATCGAGTAACACGTATCATGCAGTAATGGTTAGCGTATAAATAGTGTTTGCATTGTGTGATAGATGTGATTTAGAATAAGTAACGTATGTAACACCCAAAAGTGCGTAAAGCAAAGAGGGATCGAGTATACTCAGAGATTGTGTTTAACCAGTAAACACTCTCTTGGATTGAAGGGAGCGCTGAGAGATTGCCTGAACAGTTAACGATAGCATAAACGATGAGCGGTGCGATAAACGGTGCAAAAGTACCAAGTGTCGGATGGTAATCCGATTGGATGGCTAGTCAATCGGATGTCAATCCATTCAGATGGTCATCCGATCAGATGGCCATTCGATTGGATTGACATTCGTTTGGTAAGGATGTGTTTGTGTATGATGGCTTTGAAGTTTTCGTTGTAGCATTTTGAAAATAGAGAAGTATCCCTATGTAAGGACCTTCAAAAATGTCCTAAATTGAACCGCAAGTGCGAACCCGGACCCCTGAAACCCTACTGTGCATGAAAAACCAAGAAATCAAGATTCTTGGTCTTCAGGCGGGCCGCGTAAAGATTAAGCATGGTCTACACAGGCCGCGTCAACATGTGTTTGATCGGATAAGCATGCCGGGCCACGCGTCACACATGTGGCAGCCCTAGGTGTGACACGTTAGCCCTAATCTACGAATAGGTGCCTCTCGCGGGCCGCGTAAGGGTCAAGCTAAGGTTCACGCGGGCCGCTTGAACCCCATTTTCACCTATAAATAGAATGGATCAGGAGCAGTTCAGTGGTGTCGAAAACAATTCGTAAAAACGAATTCTCACTGCTCAAAAGTCGAAAATAATATTCACGGTGGTGAAACGCTGCTACGATACAGGGTATTAACTCGATCGCTGCTACGATTCAATGTCTGATCGATTGAAATTATCCGATGGATGTTTAAGTGCTGCCCACATTAGGGCCATACTTTGTCATTAGTCGTAAATTCGACGGATGTTTAAGTATAGCACTTTGTCATTCATTGTGAGGGTTTTAGTCTCGTGAGTTATCGTAAATATTGTATTAGTTACTGACCTAGTTCGTGTGCATTGTTATTTAAATTAGGTTACAAGGCTAATCAGTAGGCTAAACTCTGCCCGTATAAATCTGCAATGTGAGTCATTCTCTTTTCATCAACAGTATTTTACAATACTCCAATTATTTTCAAAAGTTATAATTACAGGGATTAAGTCGTGGTTATTTTGAATCACTGGCTAATTGGGGTATTGTGTACATTACTAATTTCTCACAGTTAGGCTAATAAATCCTAACCGTGATAATCATCACTACTTGGGGAAAGAC
>JARYGA010003321.1:0-65260 GCA_030545235.1 Helianthus tuberosus | reverse complement strand
TTTGCTACTGATATTTAGACTTGTCCCGAAAATTTGACATCAGTTCTTGGTCCCAAATAGAAGTTATGCTCGATATCGTAATTAGAAGCTTTTTATTTATTAATTTGCGATATCTTGCATAACGCATGTTTAAACTTGGATTTTGAACCAAAGCTCATTACCTACTGTTAAGATATTATTTTTAAGAAATTTTAAGATTTTTGGTTAGATTAGAATCTGTTTAAAACATAGAGTTCTTGTGTAATTCGGTTAACGACGATAATACCCTTTTTAGGCATAAAATGAGATTAACAAAGGATTTGAATGCCAAACCTTTTCCTACTTATTTCACACATTAAATAAATTATTTTGAGCATTTAAAACTGATCAAAATCTCAGATTTACATAAACATCTTGATTATCGTCAATTAGCGAGTTTTACACTAATTAGGTGCATAGTATGGTTTAAAACCATATTTAACATCTAAGACTTATTACCTACTGAATTTTTAAGCAGATTTAACTATTATTACAGTAGGTATAAGTTATGAACTCAGGTTTCCAAAAATGTCCTTAAAAGCCTATGTGAAATGATCAAAATGCCCTTTCGGGGCATAGTTTGGCCATAAATAGTAAATTTCACATATGTATGATATCTGACTGATGAAATGTGATAAATTAAATATTTTTACTGATTTCAAAAGACCAGAACTTTAGTTTGTCATAAAATCTCTTTTATAAGCATTAAAATTACCAAAATGCCTTTACGGGACTTAAATTGGTTTTACATACTTTTTGGGCATATATGTTAACATCCTACTGATGTATTAACATATTTTAAGCATAATAACATTTAAGACCTGTATATAATTTATTTGGTTACCCATTACGCGTTTACGCGTTCGGATCGGTTATGTGACTAGTTTACGTAAAATAGCCGAAATGGGTTTAAACCTTCTATACAGATTAAATAGCATCGAGTAGAAGGTACCATCATAAAGCTTTAGGATTATTGCTGAGTTATCTATCACATTAGCTCAGGTAAATACTTTTAACTTATTTTCCCTTATACGGGCTTGGGATATGGTATTATAACAATACCACTTGGTCGGGTGTGAAATCATTTAATCGGATTGTGATTAATAAATTTAGATAACCCGTTTTAATCTGTCTTGTTTGATAACATAAACATTGGGGGTTAATTCGACCGTGTCTAGGATATCCTCGGCTAATTTCATTCGAAAATGGCCACGATCGTGTAGACATACACCTGACAGATGCAAATGCTAAAATATAAACCCACATATTGGGGATAACTCCTTTGTGGGTTCTATAAGTGGTGAGTCGGTTAATCATGACTGGTTTCCAACCGGCCCCAATTGTATGACAAACATATAAATCTGTATACAAGATTATCTTTAAATAATTGTCCCAAGTTATAAAAGATTTGTGCCTTGTGCACTTAAATCAATTTCCATACATGTTTTCAAAAGAGTCAGTTAATTGTATTTACCAGTGTAAACTGACGTATTTTCTAAAGACTGATTGACAGGTACCTCTCGTAAATAGGCTGGAGCTATTAGGTGTCGTATAAGAGGATCTTGCAAATCCCTAAGATACCTGAAGTCTGTTATTTTGTTTCTTTATACTTTATGATCCGCCTGTGGATCTTATTACAATCCAGTCTGTATATTCTTTTATTCGAACACTCAGACATTATGGTTTGTAATAGTTTATTCACCAAGCCTTCCGCTGTGCTATTATATTGTGTGTATTGACAATGGTGATATCAACTACGTCACGATACCCCCCTCCAGGCCCACCGGTAATATGTGGAAATATCGGGGTGTGACAGGTTGGTATCAGAGCCAACATTGAGTGAATTAAACACTAACCTTTTGTGTTTAATCTCAATGACACAATAACTACATTCCTTAGACTCTCGAGTCTAGGCCAATGACCTAGGATTTATTCTTAACTTTCCTTTGCTATTTATATTTTATTTTTGTTTTACTTGTTTTGACAGGAATAACCAGCAACAGTGCCGGCAAGAGTGAGAGGCAAAGGAAAGGGTCCAATGCGAGGTGGACCATCAGGACACGCAGGACCTTCCCATAGGCGCACCCCTTCTACAACATTTTCTAGTTCTGATTCTCGTGGCCATTGGGTTCATTATTTCGAACCAGCGAGACACTCTGTCTCGTTGAGCTCATCACCTTCTTTTCATCCATCATTCGGGCTGCCTGTTCCAGACGAGCCCCAACATTCTCATCACTCCAATGCATATCATCATTCACATGAGTCTCACCAATCCTATCATTCCTTGCATTCTCATTCCTTTCATCACTCGGATTCTACCTACTCTCCAGCCCAGTTTAATCCCAATGACTATGTCAATGACTTTTTGGGTTTCAATCCTCTAGGACCCGAGGATCATTTCTCTCAGGAGATGGAAATGGATGACGACCCGGACCCAAAAATGCAAACCGGAACACCGGGCCACCCTATCAGCATCTCAAGCGGTTCTCCATATCACGGATCGCCGTACCAAGGGCCCGATTCATTTCAAGAAAGAATGGCCACGTATGATTGGTTCTTTTCCCCTTCATTCCATAACTCTCCTACTCAACCTCCTTTGGTTAAACCTCAGCTTCAAGCAGTTTCACCACCACCTCTTCCTGTTGAGGAGCCACCTCAACAGCCACCTCAGCCACCTCCTGAGCCATCAAGGCAAAGGAGGAATGCACGAATATCCGTGCGAGGAGGACCTCGATTTAGTTCTCCTCAGGGTTCAAGTTCTTAACCTCCTACCCCCGAGGACCCACAAATGGGAGGACCCTCGCACGAGGTGCCGGAGAACGATCCTCCGCTAGTTCTTATGCACCACCGCCACCGCCAGTGGGTTTCGACAACCTGATCCCGACTTCCCAAGGTTCTTCTGGGTACAACCCTTTTGAAAACCCATCTGGATATCCATCGGATTATGGAACCCATGATCCATACCTTACAGCTGCACAGTACAATGCACTTTATCCTTCTTCTTACCCTCCAGTTTATCCAACTGGATATCCGGTGCAGGGGTACCAATACCCACCTTACCAGCAACCTCCTCCTCCCAACAGGAGCAAACTCAGGAGATTCTACAGAGGTTGGATAGGGTTGAGCAAGAAGCAAATGAAACCAAAAAGAAGCATAATAGCTTTCTCAAGGGCCTTGCGAGCCTTATTAAAGGCAAGAAAAAGTAGGAAGTTGTTATTTTATTTTATATTGTCTTTAATCAAGTCCCTGCGAGGACATTATTTTCATTTTCTATGCCAAGTCCCTACGGGGACTTATTTTCCATTCCTGTAGCCCCTGCGTGGGCAGTATGTTCTATCTAAGACCCGTTTAGGGCACCTTGTATTAGTTTAATGTTTAATGAAATTTCTTTGGATTTTAATTATGTACTTTATTACATCATCATGCTTTAACATTTCAATTTTAATTGATCTGCCAAAGAGATTCTTAGAGGTATAACCTAGCCAAAATATTAAATGGCTATGATGGTACAACCTTTTTAAGATAATAAATCTTTGTTAACATCTAAAAACATGTTAACATTCCTGGCTGTGCGGTACGAGAAAACCACACAAGCTTCCAAGTAAACTTGGATTCTTCCAAGTGACTTATATAGCCCATATGATCAATATGAATCATGGCTAATAAACATAAATATGATGTATACACCAAAACATCCATTTGGGATGTATGATAATAAGCAAAGGTGTAATAATGACAATGATAGTTTTACTTACAAACTTTTTTGTTAAAAAGGCGATGAACTATGTTCGACCCTTAAAAGATCAATGACCTAAGAGATCATTGGTTATGTTTTAATTGTCCTTGTGACAAGGCCTTTTGTGCCATCTAAATGTCCTTCGAGACGAACCATGCGTTAAATAAAAATGTCCTTTATGACATTGACAGTTATGATTTATAATTCCCATGTCTAATAAATATAAAGAATTACATTCTATTATTACTTAAAATAGTCTATATGGTTTAATAATACCATGACCATCAAATCATGGATATGGTGAGTTATTTAAATGAATCTGTAGGATCGTGAAACGACCTAACGAGTCGATCAGAAGAGTGCTCAGACCGAATCAGAGGCGGAATTCATTGATTCGGTCTTCGTTTAGCTTGTATTCACTATTAATTGTCTCGTTTATTAATCTCTGAACGTTTACAAGACTGGAGACACCTCGACAGCACCTCGGCGTCGAAAATCAGAACTTACAAATGAACTCGTTTGAAGGCTATTTATAGGGAAGACCCTTCCGTTTGAAAGTGGCATAACCATTTCAAACGGAACCCTTCAAACGGAACCCTACAAACTATTACAATTTCAAACGGTTACATGTAAACGACAAACTTCACACTTTTCATACAATCCAAGGTTGTGATGTCATCAATGATGTCACCTATGTGATGTCATTTATGATGTCACATATGTGATGTCATGCTATTTCAGATCCGCAACGAACCCGAGACTCGACATAAGACGAAGACGACAGATGAATGCACCAACAGACTCCCCCTCAGATGTTGACGAGTCTTAAGTGTCGAGTCTTTGCATCTTCAGTCTTTTTCAGTCTCTTTTCTTTCTTAGCATATACCAGGATCTTCTCTTTGGCTCTAACCTCATCAGACTCCCCCTCTCATCATGATGGGATCGCTGTCTGGAATTAGCTATCACCTTGAGATCAATCCCTGGCTTTATTTCTGATCAGTTCATCTTCTGCACACATTTTCTCACAAACACATAAGTTTTTACTTAAATCAATAAGAAAAACTTACTGGAAATAGTTACATCAAGTTCAAATTAATGACCCTGATTAACTAAACAAACTTCTTTCTCAAAATAAATTTCTCAATTCAATACACACACTCCCAAACCAGTTCATCATGTTCAGCACTTGAAATTTTGAAAATCAGCTCTTCAACATCAGTTGTCGAAAATCTTTTTGTATTTTTCAAAATTTATGCTAAAACACACTAAAATCTTTTTGTATTTTTGAATATAACAAAGAAATGCAGTAAAGAAATATTTACAAACAATATTTTTGTGAGTTTGTGTAAGAGGATCATATCATTGTATGTGACCAATCACTAGCACCGTTAAGCTTTAACATTTTAAGCTCTAAACGATTCATGTTGATTGACGATATTGTTGTCCTCATAAACTCAATCTAAAAACTTTCAACATGCTTACCGATACTTTAAGGTATATTAAGATAGCACTAAATTCTTATGGACCCCACGATCTCAGCATATCCCCTCATCATGCAATACACTGACTCAAGCAATGCCTTTAAACTTTTATCGACTGTGATATGTGCGAAAACAAAGCAGAATGTTTAAACATTAACAATCAGGTCGATACTTCCGTATATGCAGAGAAAGTCCAATGTTTAAACAAAATAAGAAAAATAAAACAAGTTGAAGTTGTTTAGGCTTTAACCACCAGGTCGATACTCCTGTATACGCAGAGGTGATCCAAAGCTTAAACGAAACACCAAAGAAAATAAAGCAGAACGTTTAGGCAACAACATCCAGGTCGATACTCACGTATACGCAGAGGATGTCCGATGCTTAAACAAAATAAAGAAATAAAACAAGTTTAAATCTTTGCAAAATAAAATGCACAATCACAGCGAATTTTCAGCAAAGTTGTGAAAGTTCACAAACTTAACCAGTTTTATGTCTTTCGACAATCAGCGATTACTGAGTAGGCACACAGTCAAGAAGGACAAAACTAAGTACTATGCTTTTGACCATGTTTCCCACTAGAACTAGGCTTTTTGCTTTAGATTTGTATCGTTATCGCAAATCTACTAGTCTAGCTGAGCCTATCGTCACATATTTAGTGAGACCGTTTATCACATTTTAACTTTACATTTCTTTAGCATGCTGTGACAGTCCAACTGATTTTCTATCATTTCCTCTTTTATGCAACAAAACTCATTTTTTCATTTTTCAATGTTTTTTTGTAATTTTCAAATTTTCTAATTTTTTAAAAATTTTTACTCCCCCTAAAATCAAAATATGTCTCAATTTTGATTTTCTGGGAAAATTTGAAAACCAACTGTACAAGAAATGTGACAACATGATGAGAATCACTTCAATTCTCCATTCACTTGACATGAACAATCAGAACTCCCCCACACAACAAACTATTTTCCCATAGTGATTTCAAAACACTTAAGTTTGTTTTAATCAAAATGGTTTTTCCGGAAAATAAGTTTTGTTTACCAACCACTTGTAAGTTCGGGGTCATCACATAATCTTGTTCTTTTCAATCCACTTGTAAAGATTTAACATTTTTAAGATCAATCCACAAACATCACTTGTAGAAAATCAAGTACAACTTAATGTCCCTGATTTACCACTTGTAAGACGAAATATCACTTTCGTGAATTTCTCAAGAAATGTGCCGATTCATGTTCCACGCTTACCAACCTGGGAACTCCGGCAAGTCAGGTTTTTCATTTAAACAGATTCACCCAAGCCTGACGGTCCTTGGATGATTTTGAATTCTTGTTCAACAATGGTGGAAAATTTGCATCATCCATTGTTAAACCTGAATTCTCCATTTTTACCTCAACCAATGGTTCCTTTAGTTTTGACGAACCAGAATCATTGCCTGCACATGGCTTGTCTGACTTTGACCTGTCAGATTCATCGCCTGAAGGTGGCTTGTCTGACTTTGATACGTCAGATTCATCGCCGACCATTTTCTTCTTCTTTCCCTCTTTCGTCCTCAGATTTGTATCTGATGAATTCGTCTTGCTTGACTTTGTAGTCGAGAGAGGCGATTTATCAGAACTCTTATTTGATCCAACCGGTGAACCCGATGACAAAATCTTCTCGAGATACTCTCTCGCCTTCTTTCTCTTCTTCCTCGGTCTGTCTTTTTGCCCTTGAGAAAGCTTCACTTTCGTTTCTTGAACTTTAGGTTCTTGAACCTTCTGTTCTTTGGGCTTGACAGAGACTGGTTTCTTCACCTGCTTCTGAGATTCAGCCCTCGATCTTCTCATTGATCTCATTGAGCAATCTCTAGCAACGTGTCCAATGATGTTGCAATTAAAACATCACCTTGAATCAAACCTCCAACTCTGGCAATTAACAGCAATGTGTCCTTGATAACCACATCGGTAACACACTCTGTTATCGTACCAATCACCATTTTCAGTCCAAACATTCAAATCATAGCACTGTTTGGCTTGGTGATATCCATCTCTCCTCTTGTATGCTGGATTTGACTTTTGAGCACTGTGGTCCAACCTGCACCACTTATTACCAACAATTTTTGAGTTTTCATTTTTTACTTTTTGTAATTTTTCATTGCGATTGGATGATCGATCTGATGAGCTTTTATTATCTTTTTGTACATTTTTCTCATTTTTAATTTTTTGTTTCTGTTCCACTTTCTTCTTCAAAGGTTTTTGCTTAGAGCATTCTCCCTTTTCAGTAGATTGCAAAACAGTTTTCTGAAATTTATCTTTTAATTTCAAAAACAATTTTTGTTTTTCACTTTTATCTTTTTCATCATCAGATTTCTCATCACAATCTTCAACTTTGACATTGTCAAAGTTTGTGACATTGTCACTTATTGGAACTGAATTGATCGGTTTTGGACAGGGATAATTCAAAGACTCAGATGAAGTCACAAAACCTTTCAATTTCTTTTCAATTTCATCAATCTTGTTTCTTGAATTCTCAGCTTCGTTTTCAAGCTGAGAGATTCTTTCAAGATGAGACTTAATTGATTTTTCATTCTCATTCTTCATGTTTTCAAGAACAGACTTTTCTTTTTCCAAAACATTTATCTGTTCTTGAAATTTTGTCTCATTTGATTTCAGATTCTTATTCTCAAGCTTTATCCAGAAATCTTCCTTTTCTGAATTTAACTCCTTTTCTTCTAACTCTTTGATTTGCTTTCGAGCACATTCACCTTCTTTTTCAAGTTTGATAATTTTCTGAAGATGAGAATTTATCATTTTTTGCTTTTCGATGTTGTTTTTGCTAAACACATCTCTCCCATCTTCAAGAATTTTTATTTGATTTTGAAATTCTTTTTCAATCCTTGATTTTTCATTTTCAAAACTTTTCTCTTTCTCTTTCAACATCTTGTTTTCAAATGCCAAACTGTTCAAATCACTTAACAGTTTGTCATTTTCTGATTTCACCCTCTCACAATTTTCTTTCAAAATAAGAATCTGCTTATCATCAGCTTGCTTTTCATTGTTCAACTTCTTGATCTCCAATGCCAAACTTTCCACATCTTTCACAAGTTTTTCATTGTCATCCTTAAAGTTGTCACATTTGGTGCACACTGATTCAGAATTTGAAGATCCAATTTTCACAAATTCTTCATTTTTTGAAACTTCTTCCTCCTTTGTCATGAATGTACCTGCACAAAAAATTTTAACGAAATCAAGACAATTTGCATTCTCATCAATATAACAACCTCTCTTGATATCATATTTCATCACATATTTTGCTCTAATACATTCAACAATCCTTTTGTTCGTCTCATCAATTACATCTAATCCCATATCCACCAAATGATTTTCTAAAACCTTTATCATTTCTTTCTTTTTCTTTCCGTTTTCAAATTCATGAGTTTTAAGTATGCTGATGAATCTTTTTAGATGTAATTTTGAAAAATTTGAATCCTTTCTAAACTTTTTCAAAAATTCACTCCATTCAATAGGTAATGCATCTGCAAACTTTTCTATTTTTTCAGCATCTGATGGAAATATCTCATGATTTTTTAAGTAACCAAGTAAGACTCCATATCGGTTCTCTAAATTTTCCAATGTTTCATTTTTCAAACATGCAAAATATGTAAACCTTTTGACCCAAACATCCTTTTTCACATTTCTATAACTATCGTCCAAATACCCCATATACCAATCATTTAACCTTTCAAGATCATGGTTTTCCATCTCATCAAACATCTTGTCCATTTTTTCAAACAATCCCGACAAAATTTCCAATTCAAAACAAAAACAATTTTGATGTCAAAATTCACTAACTCGACACCTTTGAATGCCAATAAGTCTGATTTCAACACTTCACTTGATCAACAACCAATAATGTTGATTGGGCCTCAAGTAATGAAGAAAACTTGGGCTGAGGACTTTACATGATTACTTTGGACTTTTACTTAATCCGACACACAACTAGCAATTCAAATTTATCAATACTCAGCCGACACTAGTGATCACTACTCAAAACTCATTGGACCAAAAGATCCACTAAACCAACAACTGATTAATTGAGTCTGACACATCACATGAATTTATGAATTACTATATCACATGCTGTTGTCTTTAAAGTTGCACAAATCCAAATTATAAGAATCACATGCAAGTATTAGATGTTCACACACGTTATCAACTGACACTCTAACACGTGATATTCTTTTCCAATTACTGACAACAAATCACATGATCATTCCTATTTGGCTGAGATAATCACATGAACCTGACACATCTGATCAGATAAAAACAATTATCACATGAAGCTTCAATCACTTTCAAACGGTGCGATATGTTTCAAACGATAAGTTCAAACGTGAACTCTCAAACAAAGTGTGGCTTTCAAACGGACAGCTTCAAACAGAACACTTTCAAACGGTAGTGATCAATTTCAAACAATATTTTCAAACGGAACACAAGTTTCAAACGTAATAGACCTGTCACGTTTGAAACTACACCATTTTCAAACGTAATGTCAAGCTTCAAACGGTGTTTCAAACGGAATGTGAGCAGATTTCAAACGTTCAGGCAGTTTTCAAACGGAACACCTATGCTTCGTTCAAACGGAATGGTATTATCAGTCCATTTTTACCACTTTTACTTAGAGTTTAGGTCCGATATTCTCAAGGGTTTGTTAAAATACCATTACACACACATTATGAAAGTTTCAGCCGATTTTATCCGTGAAAACTTGTTCAGTTTTGAAAAGAAGGTGTAGAAGATAGAATATTCCAGCAAAAACGAGCTAAACGGTTAGAACTCTTCCTCCTGAGCTCTGATACCACTTGTAGGATCGTGAAACGACCTAACGAGTCGATCAGAAGAGTGCTCAGACCGAATCAGAGGCGGAATTCATTGATTCGGTCTTCGTTTAGCTTGTATTCACTATTAATTGTCTCGTTTATTAATCTCTGAACGTTTGCAAGACTGGAGACACCTCGACAGCACCTCGGCGTCGGAAATCAGAACTTACAAATGAACTCGTTTGAAGGCTATTTATAGGGAAGACCCTTCCGTTTGAAAGTGGCATAACCATTTCAAACGGAACCCTTCAAACGGAACCCTACAAACTATTACAATTTCAAACGGTTACATGTAAACGACAAACTTCACACTTTTCATACAATCCAAGGTTGTGATGTCATCAATGATGTCACCTATGTGATGTCATGCTATTTCAGATCCGCAACGAACCCGAGACTCGACATAAGACGAAGACGACAGATGAATGCACCAACAGAATCATTATTGTTTGATCTAGTACTCGAATAATGGCTGGATCTGACGAGGCAAATAGCCATCCACGAGAAGAAAACAATAATGAAGCAAGAGTAAATCTTACAAATGCTGAACTACAAGCAATGATTGACACCGCGGTTGCTCAAGCGGTGGATAAGATATTCAAGGAACCGAGCAACGTTAGGTCAAAGACTCATTCAAAGTCCCATTCTCATTCTCATACACAAAAGAAAGATGAGTCTCAACACTCGTCTAATCAGAGAAGTGAACCTCAAAAGCGGATTGTTTTTGAACAGACTCCCAGGTACACCAAGGGTTGTACCTATAAATACTTCGTCTCCTGTAAACCGATAGATTTCACAGGAGAAAAGGGAGCAATCGACTGTATGAAACTGTTGGACGAGATGGAGACTGTGATAGACATCATCGGATGTGCCAAAGAAGATATAGTGAAGTTTGTGTTTCAATCTTTCAAGGTTGATGCCCTCACTTGGTGGAAAGCAATAGTGCAAGCCACCAGAAAGGTTCCTTTGTACAACCTTTCATGGAACAAGTTCGTTGGTTTAGTGAAGGACACATATTGTCCTCAACATGAAGTTGAGAGGATAGAGACTGACTTCCTCACCCTGGTAATGAAGGATCTGGATTGTAGATCCTATGTGACTAGCTTCAATTCGATGTCAAGGCTTGTACCATACTTAGTCACCCCAGAACCCAAACGCATTGTGCGTTTCATCGGTGGCTTGGCCCCTGAAGTGAAAGGGAATGTTAAGGCTTCTAAGCCAGCCACTTATAGATCTGTTGTGGATCTATCTTTGTCCCTCACTCTTGATGTTGTGAGGAGTAGGGCAAAGAAAGCTACCGATTATGGGAAGAGGAAGAGGGAGGAAGACAAGTCTCCTCAGTCAAACAAGAAGAGTAAAGGGAACTTTAGTTTCAAGAAGGGACAGTCAAGTGACAAGCCCAGATGCAAAACCTGCAACAAAAGGCACTTTGGAAAGTGCAACCAAGACCCACAAGCCAAGCCCTGTGGGATTTGCAAAAAGAAACGACATAAGTCTGTGGATTGCCGGAATATCAAGGATGCAACCTGTTACGGTTGCAATGAAAAGGGGCACATCAAGACAAATTGCCCCAAGAATGCTAAGAAGCCCAAGGAGGTGAAGAAAAACAATGCAAGAGTTTTTCAGATGAACGCGAGGGAAGCGGTGAATGACGAGAACGTCATAACAGGTACCTTCCTCATTAATAATAATTATGCTAGAGTCTTATTTGATTCAGGTGCTGATAAGTCTTTTGTAGACCATAAGTTTTGTAAGTTACTGAATCTGCCTATTAAGACTCTAGACATAAAATATGAGGTAGAGCTTGCCGATGGTACCTTAGAAACAACTTCAACTCTTCTTGATGGATGCTCAATATCCATTAAGAATCATTCTATTCCGCTATCCCTCTTGCCTATGAAGTTGGCTGGGTTTGATATAGTTTTAGGCATGGATTTTTTATCGCATAACCAAGCCTAAATTTCCTGTGATAAAAAGCTAGTTATTATCAAAACCCCTTCTGGTGAATCTGTCACTATTCAAGGAGATACACAATATGGGTTGCCCAACAATGTGTCTATTCTCAAGGTATCGCAGTGTTTGAAGAGCGGATGTGTCATCTACATGGCACAAGTATCTGTGAACGAACCGAATCCTAAGAATGAAGACATTCCAATCATCTCTGAGTATCCTGATGTCTTTCCTGAAGAGTTACCTGGATTACCTCCAGAGAGGCAAGTAGAGTTTAGGATAGACATTCTCCCAGGATCTGCACCTATTGCACGAGCTCCTTATCGTCTAGCACCTACTGAAATGAAAGAACTCAGAACTCAATTGGAAAAAGGTTTTATCCAACCCAGCTCTTCGCCTTGGGGAGCTCCAATTTTGTTCGTGAAAAAGAAGGATGGGTCAATGCGTTTATGCATTAATTACCATGAACTAAACAAGGTAACGATCAAGAATCGTTATCCCTTACCCAGGATCGACGACTTATTTGATCAACTCCAAGGGGCGAGCTATTTCTCGAAGATTGATTTGAGATCCGGGTATCATCAACTTAAGGTTAGAACTGAAGATGTGCCAAAGACAGCTTTCAGAACGAGGTATTGACATTTCAAGTTTTTAGTGATGCCTTTCGAGCTCACTAATGCACCAGCAGCATTCATGGACCTCATGAATAGAGTCTGCAAGCCATACTTAGATAAGTTCGTCATCGTCTTCATAGATGACATACTTATATACACTCGTAATCAAGTTGATCATGAGAAGCACCTTCGAAGTATCTTAGGATTGCTTCAACAGGAGAAGTTGTATGTTAAATTCTCCAAATGCGAGTTCTGGCTTCGCGAAGTCTAATTCCTTGGACATGTTGTTAGTGAGCGTGGTATCCAAGTTGATCCCGCCAAGATGGAAGCCATTATGAATTGGAAAACACTGAAGACACCAACAGAAATTCGCAACTTTCTGGGTTTAGCTGGATATTATAGAAGGTTCATTGAGAACTTCTCAAGGATAGCTGCACCATTGACTTCTTTGACCCGCAAGAATGTAAAATTTGATTGGGGTCCAAAACAACAAGAATCATTTGAAATTCTTAAACAGAAATTGAGCAATGCATCGGTGTTAACCTTACCCGAAGGAATAGAAGAGTTTGTCGTGTACTGTGATTCTTCACACACTGGTATGGGATGTGTACTTATGCAGCGAGGCAAGGTGATTGCCTATGCATCACGACAACTGAAAGTGCATGAAAAGAATTACACCACCCACGATTTAGAATTAGGTGCCGTTGTATTCGCACTAAAGTTATGGAGACATTATTTGTATAGAACTAAATGTGTGATCTATTCTGATCACAAAAGTCTCCAACGTTTATTCAATAAAAAAGAGCTCAATATGAGACAGCGCCGTTGGATGGAGACTCTAAATGATTACGATTGTGAAATTCGATACCATCCTGGCAAAGCGAATGTAGTCGCTGATGCCCTAAGCCGAAAGGAAAGAGCTAAACCTATCAGAATCAATGCCAACAGCATTGAATTGAAGAATAGTCTAAATGAAAGGCTATTAGCTGCACAGAAAGATGTTGTTTTGGAAGCTAACTTCTCAGATGAAAAGTTAGGTGTAACTGCTGAACAGTTAGCACCTGGCAAGGATGGAATCCTCAGACTAAATGGAAGAATTTGGGTTCCTATTCGCGGAGGACTTCGAGATGTGATCCTCCAGGAAGCTCACAATTTCAAATACTCAGTTCACCCTGGAGGTGACAAAATGTATCAGGATTTGAAGGCAAATTATTGGTGGATAGGTTTGAAGAAATCTATTGCCACACATGTAGCTAAGTGCCTGACTTGTGCTCAGATTAAAGCTGAACATCAAAATCCATCAGGTCTACTACAACAACCAGAACTTCCCACATGGAAGTGGGAGATGGTAACCATGGATTTTATAACCAAGTTACCTAAAACTAGGCACGAAAATGATACCATATAGGTCATAGTTCATAGACTGACTAAGTCAACACATTTCTTACCCATCAAGGAGACTCATAACTCCGACAAGTTAGCCTAATTATACGTGGATGAGATTGTATCCCTTCATGGAGTGCCGGTGTCTATTATTTATGATAGAGATACTAGATACACTTCTCACTTTTGGAAAAGTTTCCAACAATCTTTGGGCACTCGTTTAAATTTTAGTACTGCTTATCATCCACAAACAGATGGACAGAGTGAGCGTACGAGTCAAACGTTGGAAAAGATGCTTCGTGCATTTGCTATTGATTTGGGAGGTAGTTGGGATGACCACCTGCCCTTGATCGAGTTCTTCTATAACAATAGCTAGCATACTAGTATTCAGGATGCGCCTTTTGAGGCATTATATGGAAGGAAATGTAGAACGCCTATTTGTTGGGCAGAAGTCGGGGAAGCTCAGTTATCAGGACCTGATATAGTCCTTGAAACGATGGACAAGATTGTCCAAATTCGTGATCGCCTGAAAGCTGCCAGGGATAGGCAGAAAAGCTATGCTGATAAGAGGCGAAAACCTCTAAAGTTTGAGGTTGGCGATAAAGTCTTACTAAAAGTATCACCCTGGAAGGGTGTGATGCATTTTGGTAAGAAGGGCAAGTTAAGCCCTAGATATATTGGACCATTCGAAATCATCGAATGTGTCAGCAGTGTAGCTTATAAGCTAAACTTGCCTGAGGAGCTCAGCGGAATTCATAATGTGTTCCACATCTGTAATCTCAAGAAGTGTCTAGTTGATGAATCGCTAGCTATGTCTCATAAAGACGTTCAGATTGATGAAAACCTGAGGTTTGTTGAAAGACCTATATCGATCGAGGATCGTCAGGTTAAAAAGCTCTGAAGAAAGCACGTGCCTATAGTAAAGGTCAAATGGGATGCCCGTAGAGGTCCCGAATATACATGGGAAGTCGAGTCCACTATGCGACAGAAGTACCCTCACTTATTCCAGTAAATCTCGGGGTCGAGATTTCTTTTAAGGTGGTGAGGATATAACACCACATAAAAACGTGTCCAATTATGTATAGACACGTGTCCTAAACTCTAAATATGTGAAAGATTGAGTTTGAAGGACTAAAGTTGACAAACAGTGAAAATATGTATGCGAAGGGACTAAAAATGTCAACATGCCAAACTTGAGCCTCTGAATGACAATACGCGAAGAATATATTCTTAGTCAAGTGATTAATTGAATATAATAAGCCGTATGTGAATATAATCGGAAGATTATAAAGCTACAGGGATTAATCGTGTCAACATGTTAATTTTACCTCTGAGTGACCTTTTAATATACCGAAAGCTTTGTAAAATATAAATGCACCCTCATACATATTTGATAAAGAATTCATAAACCTTCGGTTGAATTGTGATGAATTGTTCAACTTTCAAGAAATTAAGTCTCATGTGCAAAAACCGACAATTCAATGGCCATCTCAAAAGAATCCAAGGAAGACACCAGTGCATGGCATTGTATTCTGAAAAATGAAGACCTGATCATGTGAACCATTTCTGCTGAAAATGGCTAAAGATTCGAGTTTGAAAAGTTGCATGATCAAAACTTAAAAATTCTAAAATTTTTGTCTTCTGGTCATCGGATATGGACTGTATGCTCTTAGGCTTACGGTCCGCAAGGACTGTAACTGGGCGATGCAGTTCAGGTTTGGTTACGGACCGCATCAGTTTTGACTTACGGTCTGTAAGAGGTGGATACGGACCGCAAGGGTTTTTGCTTACGGTCCGTAAGCTCGTCGCTGGGCAGAAGCTTTGGACAGATGTATGTTTCAGCTGCATAACCGACTTAAAATCATTCATTTCAATACCATGGATTGTTGGACGGATTTGTTATACCACTAGGACACCTGGAGTGATCCTAGGAGGTCCCATAACAGCTGCAAGTGATCCATGAAGTTAGAAATTAGTAAATTAGTAAATAAGCAACACTAGTTCATGTTTCATGAACTCACATTTGCAACAACTTTCTAAACAACAACTTCTGGAGCTTGCAAGGATTAGAAGAAGAATTACAAGTGTAGAAAAGATAGCAAGGACCATTAGTAAGAGTCTTAATCCCTACTTAGTCCTTTTAATTAGTTTAAAAACCGAAAAGTTAAACTTATCGTAATTAAGCTTTGAATTTCGGTTTAATCACAAATGGTCCAGCCACTGATCAAAACGAAAGTGGTTATGGAACCATATTTAGGTAGGTGATTAACCCTTAAAATGGTGTCACACCCCGACCACGTGGAACATACAAAACGTGGCGGAAACATCGGGGAGTGTGGTAACAGAATTAATCGTTTCAAATCCATGGCAATTGAAGTTTGGTTTTATTAATAAAAGTGTTACAATGTCTTAACAAACAAAGGAATACAACATAATTAACTAGTCTTGTATCTTTTATTGTCACTAAAGCCCAAGTCTGTCTATGTGTATCTTGACCATCTTATGCAACAGTTCCTGAAAAACACATGTGAAAATAGGTACGTTAGCATAAAAATGCCTGTGAGATACATAGGTTTTGTGAAAATAAGATTCATGACTTATGTTTGAGAAAATGTTTAGTCATGAACCTTGTTATATGCTTTGTCTTTTAAATCATTTGAAAAACGATAAGATCGGATGATAAGTATAAATAAATGTAAGGTTAAATGAATAACCAAGTAAAATATGTTTGCATAAGATAAATTGTTTATAAATCAATGTCTTGTGAAAAGTATGTTATTTGTATGAAATGTTCTATGTCTCAAACTGAAATGATTCAAATAACGTTACGACATGTAATACCATACAAACACTTATATATAGGAAGTACCAGCGGCGTATCCACCATGCTTGTATCATATTACACACGCATCGTTACTTAATCACTTAATCAAACCAAACCAAACAATGTAAAATGTTCATGTCAAGATGTAAATCATGTCAAAATGTCTATGTCAAATATCCATGTCAAATGTCTATGTCAAATATCCATGTCAAATGTCTATGTCAAATATCCATGTCAAATGTCTTTGTCAAAAAGGTCATGTATGGCAAGTGAAAGGTCTCAACTAAACCATATGCACAAAAACAAAGTATTGAAGTAAAACTTGGTTTAAATCAAAGCTATGTTTTGTGTAAATGCATGATCAAATGTCAATCATGTTAAAATGTCTATGCCGAAATGTCTATGTCAAATGTCTATGTCAAAATGTCATGTATGGCAAGTGAAAGGTCTCAACTAAACCATATGCACAAAAACAAAGTATTGAAGTAAAACTTGGTTTAAATCAAAGCCATGTTTTGTGTAAATGCATGCAAATATTTAATATGAACATCTATGCGGTATTGTGAATATGCATACATCCAAGCCTGGCGACTGAGGTGATAAACCCTTTAAACAAATTAAAGGTCTATCTGTCTTTATAACAACGAATTCGGTCATTCCTTTCATCCCCTTTCCCTGGGACGTCCGGAACGGGAGTTGTCAATTCCTATGGTACCACTACCTACTAACGAACGGCATGATCGGTGTTAATGAATGTATTGTCCCATGTAAACAAACCAAATGTCATACCAAAATGTAAGCATGTGATGAAAAACAATGTACTAAGTATGCACGCAATGGACATAAATAGCATAAAATGTAAATGTAAAACGATGTACTAAGTATGAACGCAATGGGCATACATAGCATAAAATGTAATGAAATCATGTACTATAATGTACTAACGAACATAGCAGTATATGATGTGAAAACAGGAAAGCTTGAAAGTAACAAGTAGGCACATGTATTCCACCCCAAAACAGTTTGGAAAACAGTAAAAGAGGGGTCTATGTACTCACTTGAGAATGCTCAGTAGTCCTTGAGTAACAACCAAACAATGCTAGAGATCACGGAAATCAAACGGCACCTAATATAGGTAACTATGTTAATTAACCGGACCTAAATCGGAAGATTGGGTAGTATTAGGGTTTGTAAACCAAATGAGTGTAGGAACTCATATGATATGGTTTAACAAAGCCTACATACTAAATGAAACTTAACCTAAGTCTTATCGACCCATTACGACCCGTTTAGGAAGCTTATGCTACTTTAACGCGTCGTTCGCGTAAAACGCGTTCGGAACGCCTAACTAGTCCTATGACAAGTGTTATATGCCTAAACATGTTACATAATCAGTTATGTGGCAAAAGTTTAGGTTACATATGCTTAATTACCAATTATACATGAAAAGGGTATTCTGGTAATTTACCTAAGGCATATAAACTACCTATCATACAACTACTTAAACGATGTGACCATAGGGTATAACCTCGGAAGGTTATTCCCTACACTAGGGTCACCTAAAGTATTTGGTCGGATCTTAATGATCGACCAAACTGGGTCGGGTTCGAAGGTATAGGCGATTTATTAGATCGCCTACCCTACGACCCTAGACAACGTGGTAATCAGTGGGCATAGTCCCAAGGGACTATGACCAACGTGATTACAATCACGTTGCGAAGTTCCTACGAACTTCGCATTGACCATTACTGGTCAACGCTGAAAGTCAAACAAAGTTTGACTTTCTGACTCGAAAAGCAGTAAAATAAGGAAAAGAACGAAAGAATACTTACCCAGGGTCCCCGAATGCTAATCCCGATTCAAGAACTCAGGTATGAAACAATGGTTTCAACTTAGAGCTCTCAAAATCAGAATTCTTGTAAGTTTTGCATTGGGGTGATGGGGTATATATAGTATTCGGGTAACCGTTAGGATCGTTTCAAGGAAACCGTGCCATGAATCCAACCCGTACACTTGTCGGAACCTTATGGTGGCTAGAAATTTGTTCTTATCCAATGACTAAGCAATTGGGAATGTGTGGGTGTGGTTAATTCTGCTGAAAACAGGCTGTTAAAGACTCTGCACCTGGTCAGAAGACCCCATACGCATCGTATGGTATAAATACCATACGCATCGTAGGGCTTACTTTGGCAGAATTACACTTTTGGTCCCTGAACTGTATTTAGGCCATTTTTGACACGTTTAAGGCCCGTTAACCCCATTTCAAAGCTCTAAAATGAAGTTAAAGTATAGGGAACTTAAAACATGCTCAAAAATATCTCGGATGTCGGTTCGTTTAGCCGTACGAACGCGATGTTCGCTTAATTACGACGGAATGCGCATAAGCGCGAAAAACGAACCAAATGACGCGACGAATGGATTTTTCTTATGGCGAACACTAAAATATAATGTAGTCATGCTTACATAAATTTTTGGATGTCCGAATGTATGCAGAACGTGAGTTACGCGTAAAAATGCAAACTTGTGCACTTTTTGACGCTTTTAGTCCCTGAATGACACAAAAGTTTATTTTAGCATACCGAACACCTCAAAGCCTATTTCTAAGCTATGCAAAGGATATTTATGGCATGTTTAACTTATGGTCATGTTCCAGAAGGTCTGTTACAGTTCAAATTGGCATACTTTCGCAGTTTGTCAACTTTAGTCCCTGTAAGCGATTAAACTTTGATTTCACCACACCAAACCTTCCAAAACTTATATCTAAGTTATGTAAAGGTTATTTAAGGTATGTTAAACCTATTTCACTATTCCGGAGTGTTTGTTGCATTAAACTGGTTATATTTACGCATTAGAGCGCGTATAACCTTCCAGAAAGCGATTTAGAGTTTGAAATCGAACAAGAATTGATATGTGCAAATGATACACATATTTTTACAAATCCCAAGTATGAAATATAATATTTCATTGGTTTGGTATTTGTTTGATGGCCGTGGAGGCACAGGTGTTACAAATGGCACCTCCTAATTATCTCGTTTGACTAGTTAATTGTCGGGTCAAACTAGTTTGACAAAAAGTCAAACTGGACAGAAAGTTTAAAAATGAATTAAACTAATAAAACAGAGGTTCTAAATTACATTTTAACATTCTAATGACTTGTTAATTAATATTAGAACATGTTTTATCAGTCCTAACCCGGCAATTATCAGTCTAAGGTCAGTTTATAACCGAAGGTCGCAAAAGCTTGACTTTTTCTTTGACTTTCAGTTCTAACCCATTCAAGCTTGATTCTCCCATGGTTTAAGCTTCCATTAGGACCATATCATTCAGTAGTATAACCCTCTGGAGTTATATGGCTTGGTCCTTATTAGTTTGAATTATATGCACTTTTTTGTTAATATGCTTCTAAATGCCGTAAATACCCTTTTGACACATAAATGAGATTTTTAGAAATATGAAAGGACAAAAACCTTTGCTACTGATATTTAGACTTGTTCCGAAAATTTGACATCAGTTCTTGGTCCCAAATAGAAGTTATGCTCGATATCGTAATTAGAAGCTTTTTATTTATTAATTTGCGATATCTTGCATAACGCATGTTTAAACTTGGATTTTGAACCAAAGCTCATTACCTACTGTTTAAAACATAGAGTTCTTGTGTAATTCGGTTAACGACGATAATACCCTTTTTAGGCATAAAATGAGATTAACAAAGGATTTGAATGCCAAACCTTTTCCTACTGATTTCACACATTAAATAAATTATTTTGAGCATTTAAAACTGATCAAAATCTCAGATTTACATAAACATCTTGATTATCGTCAATTAGCGAGTTTTACACTAATTAGGTGCATAGTATGGTTTAAAACCATATTTAACATCTAAGACTTATTACCTACTGAATTTTTAAGCAGATTTAACTATTATTACAGTAGGTATAAGTTATGAACTCAGGTTTCCAAAAATGTCCTTAAAAGCCTATGTGAAATGATCAAAATGCCCTTTCGGGGCATAGTTTGGCCATAAATAGTAAATTTCACATATGTATGATATCTGACTGATGAAATGTGATAAATTAAATATTTTTACTGATTTCAAAAGACCAGAACTTCAGTTTGTCATAAAATCTCTTTTATAAGCATTAAAATTACCAAAATGCCTTTACGGGACTTAAATTGGTTTTACATACTTTTTGGGCATATATGTTAACATCCTACTGATGTATTAACATATTTTAAGCATAATAACATTTAAGACCTGTATATAATTTATTTGGTTACCCATTACGCGTTTACGCGTTCGGATCGGTTATGTGACTAGTTTACGTAAAATAGCCGAAATGGGTTTAAACCTTCTATACAGATTAAATAGCATCGAGTAGAAGGTACCATCATAAAGCTTTAGGATTATTGCTGAGTTATCTATCACATTAGCTCAGGTAAATACTTTTAACTTATTTTCCCTTATACGGGCTTGGGATATGGTATTATAACAATACCACTTGGTCGGGTGTGAAATCATTTAATCGGATTGTGATTAATAAATTTAGATAACCCGTTTTAATCTGTCTTGTTTGATAACATAAACATTGGGGGTTAATTCGACCGTGTCTAGGATATCCTCGGCTAATTTCATTCGAAAATGGCCACGATCGTGTAGGCATACACCTGACAGATGCAAATGCTAAAATATAAACTCACATATTGGGGATAACTCCTTTGTGGGTTCTATAAGTGGTGAGTCGGTTAATCATGACTGGTTTCCAACCGGCCCCAATTGTATGACAAACATATAAATCTGTATACAAGATTATCTTTAAATAATTGTCCCAAGTTATAAAAGATTTGTGCCTTGTGCACTTAAATCAATTTCCATACATGTTTTCAAAAGAGTCAGTTAATTGTATTTACCAGTGTAAACTGACGTATTTTCTAAAGACTGATTGACAGGTACCTCTCGTAAATAGGCTGGAGCTATTAGGTGTCGTATAAGAGGATCTTGCAAATCCCTAAGATACCTGAAGTCTGTTATTTTGTTTCTTTATACTTTATGATCCGCCTGTGGATCTTATTACAATCCAGTCTGTATATTCTTTTATTCGAACACTCAGACATTATGGTTTGTAATAGTTTATTCACCAAGCCTTCCGCTGTGCTATTATATTGTGTGTATTGACAATGGTGATATCAACTACGTCACGATACCCCACGCCGGGCCCACCGGTAATATGTGGAAATATCGGGGTGTGACACTTTTTTTTCAATAGGATTCATTTTGGGAATATCTACTTGGATGGTCACTCTCATTCAAATTTCTATATGACATGAATTCTTTTATTGTTTTGTTATTAAGAATTGTGAATAATACGTATTTCTACTTAATTTCTCTTGGAAACATCATCCTGGATAGGTACCCTATCCAGGTTTCCCAAGTTTTATATTCCGTATGCAACTGTCATTCACTATATATTTGTTGCATATTACTATTTATACTATAAATTTAAGACGTTTACCTGGTAGATACTCGCCCTGATAAACTTTCCTTGTCGTTCGATCTCTATTCGAGATCATTACTTGATTTATGTCTTTGGTGAGTATGGTTTACTTTTCATACTTTAAACCATTTCTTCATCATATCGGTAGATCCTTAGACTCCCGTCATCTTCAGATGCGAGGGTCCTTCAACTAAAACGTTTACAAAAGATTAGTAGCATTGGCATTAACAAGCGCCCGTACTATAATACAAGGCTTTCTACGATACGTGTTAACACACGTAATTTGTTAACTATGCCGATATTTTGTTAATTTAATTGGGGTAACGTGTGTTCACACGATAACCCTATTTGTTGTTTACAACACTTTAACATGCTAGACCATTAATATACATAATAACTTACCAAATGTCTTGATCAAGACCTGAACCGAACACATTTAACCTTTATCCTTAAGCTCTGATTACCAACTTGTAAGACCCTTGCTTAAATAATTGAATTTTTTTTATATATTTAAATATATAAAAGAAAATACACGTCCGTATGCATTTTTGAGTTTATCAAAAACTTCATAACATTAGAACATTATACATGTTATTGTTGTTTAGTTTCGTAACCGACTAAACATAACGCGGAAGCTTGAACTTTAATCGTGTTCGGTTCTTTGTTGAACTTGATCATCATCCAGTGTTTCAAACCATTACCTATATTTCATAAATTATGAAACACGTTAGTTATGAGGGGTTTATAACGTATCTATTTATGCCCGAAGGCAAAAAAATAACAAAAAAATCAACATTTTGCAAAACTACTCGCCGTAAGCTATAGTTCAGCCGTAGCTTACGATTCAATTGTTCTGATCCAAACAGCAGCTACGTTCCGTAGCTTACGGCTGAGCCATAGCTTACGATTTGGCTGCTTTACAGCTTTTCCCACTTTGTCCGTTTTACGAAAACGGCTGAAACTTTCAAATCGTTTATCCGTTTAACCTCACGTTTCTTCCTACGTGTTCTTAATTTGCTCCTTTATCATTTGGACTCAAAATCCACCCTTTGGATTAAGAAATTTTTATCTTATAAACATTCGGCCTAATATTTATTTACGAAATTCTTCGACCCGTTTCAAGATTTGAGCACTAAGCTCAAATCTCGCTTATTCTTTCCACACCTCCCATTCCCACACTAGGATTTTCATTTATCTTCCACCAAAACTATATTTGTGGTGGATTTCATATGATAAATCTTATTTTCCGGATTGTACTCTTCGGTTTGACAATTTACGAAAAATACCCATTACGAGGCATTTGACCAAAAAGGCTTATACCTTTCACTTTTACACTTATCTAAAGGATTTACTCGATCATAAAACTTATTTACCCGGTTTATCATTCAAGGGCATTTTGGTGAACTTTAGCCCCTTCTTTTACGACGAAGGACTTTCAATAGCATGTTTTGACCAATTTTGCACATTTTAACCATAATCTTATTTAAAATCATTATGTTTCCAAGAACATAATGTCTACGATTTAGATTATTATATTTACCTACTTTAGGTAACCCAATGTTCATTAGTGACTTCGTTTAACTCTCATCGAACCTTAAGTCCTCAATGAGAGTTTGACTCATTACACATACCTGGCTTGGGTCATAGGTTTGACCCGTTTCAATACTTTTCACTAATAATTACTAATTAATAGCAATGCGAACCATACGCTATATCCCTGTGAGCACAAAACTCGACAATCAATCATTAGTATTTAATGTCAAATGGTGATGACATCACCATTTAACCCGTTTGGCCTAAATGACCATTTTATCAATATGAGATGGTATTTATTTACCATCTCACCATTTAAACCATTTTGGTTTACACCATATGATTATATTACTTAAGTTCATTTCTTAATTCCTTCGACCCATCATGGCTTACCCTATAAAGTGTCTTTTTCAAAAATTATTATTTTTCTGTCGACCCGTGACCAAAATTATCATTCGTTCTTATTATCCATTATGGTTTGCACCATAAGGTAACTTTTCAAATCTCATTGTTTATTCGTCATTGCACGACTAAATTATCATTTTACCCTTTTACCATCTAATATGGTTTATTACCTTTATCACTTGTTCCGACCCGTATCGATTCGTGTCGGAATGTCATATTTCAAAATCCTATTCTGAATGCCAAATCGCTTATTCCTAGTCAAATACATAAGTAGATATACTACTTTAAAGTTGTAAGCTTCACTTACCTTGCATTCCGATAATGCTTTTCTCCCGATTTTGATCCATTTGACCCATTTTTTCCCAAGCTTCCACCTAGCTTTTCAAGGGTCCACTACCATTTATCATTCGCAACATGGTTAGATTAATCATTGTTTAACACGATTATCCCACCTTACGTATTTTATATCAAAATTACCATTTCACCTTATTATAGGTCAGTTTGACCTTTAAAAGTCAACTGCCTATTTACATATATAATTGCACAATTAAGTTCAACGAACTCACTTAGACATTTCATCAATTACTCGGTGGGCACTATTCTTAGGCCACCATTATAACTACGTTCATCAACCTAGTTCATATGATTGTTAACATTACATTAACATAATTTATATTCATTGTATGCTAGTTTATCATTCATTACATAAGAACATAGGGATTGTTTCATCACCATGAAACAACCCATTGCATCATGTGTATGAAATTACTCAAACATTAAACTTAAACAATGATTTTAACCATTCATATACACATGATGATTTCAAGCATCTATAACATGATTATAACATCAATTTCATTATATCATACAAAAACCCATTTCATGGTAAGTATGAACATTTACTCAAATTTATAAATTGTTCAAGTATCTTGCTTTTACTATCATGTATGATGATTCTAAGCACATGTATATCATCATTTTCATCATATAATCAAAACCCACTTCATAATTTACTTGTTAATCACTTACTAGTGATCTTATCCCAATTATTTCATAATTTCATCATGTCTAACGAAATTAAGCATACATAAACACTCATTTCATCTTTGGATCATAATCTCACAATCTATTGGCAAGTAATCTACTTGTCTCAAATCAGAACTTTCACCAATCTGGGTTTTAAGACATACCTTATGATCCCCTAGCTTAGGTGATCAATAATTCATGTTCATGCACAAGTTTGAGCTCCAATTTCCCTTCAAATTTGAAGATCTTTGATGAACAAGGGTTTGCCTTTTTTTGTTCTCCTAATGATCAATCTACACACACACACACACATTGTGTGTGTGTGTGTGTTAATTTTTGTTTATAAACATGAGTTTCCCTTTTTACAACTTTGGTCCCTCAAGTTTAGTTTAGGCATTTGATAAGGCTACTACTAATTGTTTTATTTTCTATATACTAACTAGGTTAATTTGTTCCTAGTTATTTTGTTTACGGGTTAACTTTTACCGCTAACGATACTTTACCCGTCCTTTAATATTAACATGGTTTGATTTCCAAACCCATTTTTGGGGTGTTACATAAAGTTTGTTTTTATCACGTTTGTAGTGTTGGGTAAAAAATGGATAATAGCGTGACTTTGGGTTCGGTTCAGCCCGATAGTAATGAAGAAGATGAAGAGAATGGAGGTATTTTTTTTTAATTTATTATAGTTTATCTTGTATTTTGTTATGATAAGGCTGATTGTGTTGTTTGAATGTAGTTATTGATGAAGATTATAACGAGAACATAATCGGTGTTGTATTCAATTACAAAAAGAGAGAACAAAAAGTTGCCAAAAAAGGAAAGGCGAAACCGAAAAAACGAGTGAAGGTAGAAGATGAATTACCAAGTATTCGGACTCGTACATCTCCAAATAAGCTATATAAAGCGGTACGTATAATGAAACAGTGGCAACGAAATATGGTGAAGGATATGGGGTTTGGAAAATTATTAAGGTTGAATGTTAGGGATATCACGGCAAACCTAGGTCATTTTGTGAAAGATATGTTGGACACCGAAAAAATGAGAATAATCATCGGAGATAGGTACATATGCATAGGTAAAGAATCTATTAGAAAAGTGTCAGGTGTACCACTTTTTATTGGTTTTCGTTGATGGTGCTTTTCATTGAACAATTTGGTCTGTAATAATTTAAGACAATAGTTGCTATGTTTAAGGATCACTAATCCTTCAGATAATTTGAAGGGTGAGAAAGGTGGATGCGTACTCTTGTTTGTGGGGGATGAGGTCTTTGTCAATCTTCTCTCTTTACTTTTCCTGTAAAACATTAGATAACACCCTACTTCAACCCGGGTGGTTGGGCCACCTTTTGCTGGTGAAGCCCATGTTGATAATTTTGATAATCTTGGTGATGTTTTAAATAAAGTTGTTAAGCTTTTACGTATATCTTGTGTTTGATCTTTTTACAGTTTTTATTATTTAAAAACATGTATAGCATCTGCAAAAATTAGGTTGTGTAGATGGATAAGAATCATAGATCCTTGTTTAGAAAAACTTATAATACTTTTGTAGTCAGATTCTCCTCTTTGCAAAAAAAAAAAAAAAAAAAAAAAAAAAAAAAAAAAAAAAAAAAAAAAGAGAAAAGTCAATTCCTCTCATTGCCACAAAAATAAAACGAAAAGGCAAATTTGGTAGTATTTTTAAGTATATAGTAATAATTTTAAAATGTTATATAATGTTAATAAAAATAAAAAAGGGTAATCAGTGCCAGTTTATTAAAAAAAAACTAAATCAGTGTTATACGGTATCTGTATCAGTGTTCTCAGAACGGTTTTAAGGTTAAAAGTAAATATAATAATAATCTATTATAATATTTTAAAAATAAATGTATTAGTAAAACTATATATTTTAAAAAATGAAACTACAATCAAGCCTAACACAAACATCCTATGAAAAATAATAAAAATTGAAAATAAAATGAACATAAAGCATTAGGAGAGAAGGGTATTGAAAGCAAAAAATTAAAATGATAAAAAAAAAAAAAAAAGAATCAAACATACGGTGGGAAAAAAAGGAAAAGGTTGATAGGAACATGTATTGAACTCAAGTTAGCAAGGTCTATCTTTACCACCAGACCAACAATATTTCTAGTTGATTATTTCCATCTCACTAACATATTACCTATATAATATTATATGGGGTCGGGATTTGGAGAAAATGGTATAAAGTGTGAGAACGGTGAGAACGTTTATGAACTAGATTGGCGCGGTGGTGTTTTCGTAAATAACATCAATTTTATTACGTGGACGCGCCTCATTAAGGGTAAAAGCGTCTTTACACCTTTATACCAAAACGCCATACTGATGAATAAAACGCCATTACAGACCAAAACACATCGTTATATAAACAAAAACATCCCAGACATAAAAACACACCCCCAGAACCTGAAACGCCATATTTTCTACTATGTACCCAAAAAAACTTACAAAACGCCTCATTCAACTTACAAAACACATCGCTATATAAACAAAAACATCCCAGACATAAAAACACACCCCAGAACCTGAAACGCGCCTCATTCAACTTACAAAACGCCAAAATCCCCAAAAAAACAAAACAACTACTCAAAAAACGCCATATTTTCTACTATATACCTTAAACCCTAAACGCCATATTATAAATAAAATCCCGCCTATACTACGCGCCAAAAACATCCTATAAAGAAAGACTTCTCTACACAATCAACTGATCACAAAACCAGAAACAAACACCATATTTCCTAGAAACTATTCATTTTAAAAACGCCAAAAATAATAGTTAAAAAAGCCACAGATGCAGAACCTCGATCCTACTATATTGAGTATTGATCTGAATGAAGTTTCACTAAATAGATTCTTCTCTGAGTTAGGTATCACTATAATCTTTTGCTAAATGAGGTGGACAAATATTCAAGATAAAGAGACTGATGACACTGATATGACATCATGTTACTTTGTTCTTGATGGATATATTGATGGCATGAAGGGATCAATACATTAGAGCAGACGTTGGTCTTCAACATGTCATCAAACAAGTATATATCCACCCACCATAAAGGATGCCACAAAAAATAAGCATCTTCTAAAGACGGTCGTTATGTAGGAAAATAAGGATCTACATAAGGTATTAAAAAACAGGTTCAAAACGCCAAAAATGTTAAAATAGAAGAGGCTGATGACAGTAAAGATTTGAATGAGAAATTAGATTATATTTTTTTTTCATTTTCTATTGTTTGTTATGTAATTCTCTGTTGTTTATCATCTAATTCTCTATTATTTTTAAAAAATTGAATATAAAACGCCAAAAACTACAAACACCAAAACGCCTGATAATTTGAAAAACTGTGAGAACGAATGCTAGCAAAATACGAGGTTGCTATATAAAACGCCAAAAACACAAACAAAGTATTACTGGAAAAATCAACACTAATTGACAGATGAAAATTGAAAGAAACAGTAAAATAAAGAGACGGTATCATTATTGCCAAACATTATAGTTATATTAATGCCACTACATAGAAAATTAAAATTTATTTATCTTTTTAAAACGCCATAATTGCCTGTCACATTATAGGCCTGTATCCTAAATGACAAAACACTTGATATAATAAAATTAAGAAAATTACTGATGTTTTTTACATTAAACACCTGCATCCAGATCTAAAAAACAATACTTAAAACGCCAAAATATTTACTATGATTCTGATCTAAAAACAATAAAAACGTCGTGTATTTATTAAAAACAAAAAAAATGGAAAGATGAAGTGACACGCGTTAAAAAAAGAAATATGAAAGGACAAAAAAGCCCCTCCGCCCTTCTCTAAGCGGCGTGACACGTGTTGGGCCAGGAAGCGTTCTCACCGTTCTCACACTTTTGAGCGTTTTCTCCTGATCCCGTTTCATATTATATGGTATATATATTAAGAAATTGGAAAAATAGTGTCAGTCAACTGCCTGGTATTTTCTTATTTGTTCAGCCAAATTACGATGTTGCCATGTGTAACTTCACAGTTTTACCGTTGGTTATATTTTTTCTTCTCGTAGTCAAAATACGATTTTGTCCTCAGCTCAAATTTATAGTTTTTCCATTGTTTTTTTCCTATCAAATTACGATTTTACCCACAGTGTATAATTACAGACATGCCATCATTTTAGTGTTTTTTTTTTTTTTGATAAAACTATGTTAGTGTTTTGTTTTAATTGGTTGCATCGATATAATTTTTATTCGTGATAAACGGCTGCTTGGCACACGCTCATTTGTCCTGCAAAATTACAATTTTGCCCCCAGTTTAAAATTATAGTTTCTCTATCGTTTTAGTTTTTTAGCAAAATTATGCTAGTGTTTTGTTTTAATTGGTTGACTCGATTAATTTTTTGAGATTGTGTTATGAGTAGTATGCAGAAGTAATCGAAACCTAGACGTACATGTTATGAGGGAAATATTCGACTTAATGTCCTGCAACGCGAGCAGGACAAAAACTAGTATATAATAAAATCAGAACTACTACAACTAACAATAACAATAATAATTATCATCATCTTGACTGAGTTAGCATCTAAACATACGTTCTTGTTCTACGTGGGATGTTATAAAATCATATGTTATTAACAAGATCACACGAAAGAATTAGATAACTTCTATATTAAACTTAGAAAAGGTTGATTAGATAACAAGTAAATATATATCATGAAATCTCCGGAATCTGTTGCTTAAATTAATAGAGTGATCCACATTCTCGAAGTTGACCCAACTTTATGATTTAACTATCTGATCTTCTGGGAAAAGAATTTTAAAAATCATCAAATTAGTAAACAAAATCCAATATATCTACATATTTTATTGTTAATTATATACAACATGTCTGGTAAAAGAATCCTAAAAATCATCAAATTAATTAACAAAATCTAATATATCTACATATTTTTTTTGAAGGGCAACATGTCAAAAAAAAAAAAATCATCAAATTAATCTACATATATTATTGTTAATTATATACAATAGCATGATGAGAGGAGTGGCGGGTAATGGATCGAATTTGTGTTTTTGGATAGATAATTGGCTCGATATTGTTCCTTTAAAAGATAGATTTCCAGTTTTGTTTCGGTTGGAATGCAATAAATGGTGTAAAGTCAATGATCGGATTGGGTGGGTTGGGGATTCGGTTGCAATGTCTTGGAATTGGTCATCGTATCCGTCTTCGGCACAAGAGGTAGCTGAACTGATTCAGTGTAAGCGGATGGTTAATCTTACTCAGTTGAATGACCGCCGTGATTATTGGAAGTGACTTCAGGCTCGGACGAAGTGTTCTCAGTGGCGATCGTTAAGAAGTGGTTGATTGATGAAACGGTTAATGGGGATACAGATTATTTCAAATGGTGTACATGCTTGGCGAAGAAATGCAACATTTTTATGTTAAGAGCGCTTGCGGATTGCATTCCAACTAAAACGGCACTTAAAAGGAGAAACATCGATGTGGGGAACTTGGTATGTGTAGGAACCGTTCGCGTAATTAAATAAATAAAATAAATTTTATTATTTCGATTACAATACAAAAATAAGAAAGCCAAAATTACTTGTACGATTACAACTGAAATAAATCAAAATACAAGAAAGTTGTAGAAGCAGAGTGGCTGAGTCACGTGTACACACGCTTCCCTTAAAACAAATTCCGAGTCTCCCAGGAGTAGTCGTTTTGTTTCCCAGGGTACAACAGCCGGAGCAGAAGTACTGCCAGAATTGGCACAGGAACCCGACGTCTACCTTGAAATCTGCAAAGAAAAGATCAGAAGTAGTAGAGAGAAAGTTGCTTTTGATGTTGTTGTTCGTGGTGTCTTCTGCAGTAAGGTATGTAGTTGGATTTATACAGCTCCCGATTTGAAACAGCCAAAAACAAATTAAATGAGAGGTTTAAATTGCATTAAGCGTCTTCAATGCAATTTAATACGTCATTTAATTCTCAGTCAAAAACGTTTGACTTGGCAGTTCCGTTGCTGAAGTGTAACTGCATTGCTATTGAATGCTGGAAGCTTCTGCGCGCGCGCGCAAGACACACTGGTGCGCGCGCTGGTCAGCACGCTCATGGGCGCTGCGTCCGTTTGGCTCACTGCCATACGCGCGTGCGCCACACTGACTCAGGTCCATGCGCGCCTGCACGCGTGTGCCACGTCACCTGTGTGCCTATACGAGCACGCCACACAGTCGCACCGTTTTGGCTCACTCTGGTGCGTCGCGCACGTCACATCAGGGCCCATGCACCATGCGCAACCGCGCGCCTTCGTGCCACTTGTACTCGCGCACGGACTGGCACGTCACGCGCCTCGAACCTGCACGCCACTTTACCACTTGGTCCTTGCAGCCTTTGTGATCCACCACGCGCACGTGGTCAAAAATACAAAGGCGGCTCTCAAGCGAAGTGCAAAGTGCGCCATCAAAGCGCCACATTGCGCCTCATCGCCCACACGCGCGCGCGCGAGCGCGAGCGCGTGCGAGTTAGGGTGCTCCGCATTCTTCGCGAAGACACTTAGTGTGTGCTTCCATGAAACAATAAGGATGGAGAGTTCCCACTTAAATACCCATTTAAGTTCTATCTCTCCTCTGATGTGGGACAAGGTGCTACTTTCCCTTCTGTTTCAGTATTCAATGTTTCAAACACCCAACTTTGAGCATCGATATCTCATTCATCTTAGCTCCGTTTTGGACGTGGTTTAGTTCGTTGCGAAGCTCTTCCAACATAGAACACAAACCCACAAATAAATATATAAAACTCGCTCATTTTATTATATTTATTTCTAGTCCAAAATAGGAAAATTCATTTTCCTATATTTGTGAAAAATGCTATTTTCACTTATTTTCCAACAATCCCCCACATGAAAAATGCTATTTTCATCAAATTTCCAACAATCCCCCACATGTATGGAAATCGATCTTTTCCTTACACTTTTCAACGATAAACTTCGACAGTTGAGTATTGCAAGATAGGTAGGTTGTTACCTTTGAACCTTCTTTTATGAAGCATACTTAGCTTACTAGCGGTTTGTAGATGCGATGTCCTTGAACATACCCCCATTTGTGTAAACGACAATACACTTCACACAATACTCTCCCTGGTTTGGCCAAACCCCTCATTGTCGTGTCCTATTATGGTCCTGGAACACTAGCCTGGTTCTGCGAGAGCTCTAGGATTTGCGCACCCCACAAATCCATTCGAAGCGACCCTACTTCTCTCCAACATAGGTGATTCCCATGAATCATTAAAAGCATCATGTTTAATTGATTTCCCGAAATCGTTAACCTTAATATGCTTAGCCTCACTTCAATGTCACTGAATGGAATGGACTAGGAAGTATATATAACTCCCTTTTATTTAGTTTAGGGTACTCCCCCACAGTGACTCCGTTTTGGTAATATGATTAAGTTGTCCAATTGAACTTAGATCTTGGGATCTCCAGTCAACTAAGTTAGGTTTCCCTCATATTCCCATGTATCACAGGCTTTAGTCCCATTCCTCTTGTCGACGTTTCTACTAACTCTCTGCTTAAGCCTTTTGTAAATGGGTCCGCAATGTTATCCGTTGATCTCACATAATCAATTGTGATAACACCCGTTGAGAGTTGTTGTCGTACAGTGTTATGTCTACGTCGCATGTGCCTTGATCTGCCATTGTACATCATGCTTTGAGCTCTACCAATCGCTGATTGGCTATCACAATGTATACATATGGCTGGCAAAGGCTTTGGCCATCTTGGAATATATTCCACGAATTGACGTAGCCATTCTCCCTCCTCGCCTGACTTATCCAAGCCGATAAATTCAGATTCCATTGTGGATCTTGCTATGACCGTTTGCTTAGAAGACTTCCAAGCAATAGCAGCTCCTCCAAGTGTAAACACGTAACCACTTATTGATTTGGAATCTTTATTATTCGATATCCAGTTAGCGTCAGTGTATCCTTCGATCACTGCTGTTTGTCGGGTATAATGCAGTCCATAATCTCTTGTGTATCTTATGTATCTAAGCACCCTCGTGATAGCTTTCCAATGATCCGCGCACGGATTGCTGGTGTATCTACTTAGCCTACTCACCGCGTAAGCCAAGTAATGTCTAGTACATGTCATTAGATACATTAGACTGCCAATAATTCTTTTTTTTGGGTAAAGGTGTAGGATCGAGAAACGACCTAAACGAGTCGATCAGAAGTGTTCTAGACCAAAACGAGAGGCGGAAACAGACGTTTCGGTTTCGAATCAACTTGATTTGAACTTGAAAGTAGTTTAACTATCTCTTGTATTGATATGAAAGCTTTACACGGTCTGGAGATACCTCGGCAGAGCTTCGCTACCGGAAATGCCAAAGTTACAAATGAAATGACAACATGACCTATTTATAGGGAGACCAGGTCATCTGAGCTTCATACGAACTGGACAAACCCCAGTTCGTATGAAGTGACCACTTCGTTTGAACTTCCACTTCGTTTGAACATCCACTTCGTTTGAACATCCACTTCGTTTGAACATTCATGCGAACTTGACATCATTCTTGTTCAGATCCGCAACGAATTCAAAACTCGATATAAGACAAAGTCGACAGACGCATGCACCAACAGACTCCCCCTCGAATGTTGACGAGTCTTAAGTGTCGAGTCTTCAACGTCTTCAGTCTTTATCAGTCTGAACGTGTAAGCATCCTCAAACTTTATCTCTTTCTCCTCTTTAGCATAAACAGACTCCCCTCGAACAATCTTTCCTTGGATGTTGATTGCAGTTTGACTTTCACAGAATCAGGATCATGACCTGGCTCTATACTCAGACTTCAGAATCCAGGCTATCCTGCACATCCTCTACCCAAAAGTAAATTTTCACAAATTTAACATTTTACAAAATTTATACAACCAAACTCTCCCTCAAATTTATTCAGGATGATTTAACAATGTTAATAACTGATGAACCACATGTAGATAAAAATTCAAAATCTTTTCTCATTTATGCACACACTCTCCCTCACCACATGCTCATCATGTTTAGCACTAGGAATTTTGAAAATTAGTTATCCAACTTCAGTTGTCGAAAATCTTTTTAGATTTTTCAAAATTTATGCTAAAACACACTGAAAATCTTTTTGGATTTTTAATGAAATGAAATACAGTAAAGAAATATTTACAGACAATATTTTTGTGAGTTTGTGTAAGAGGATCATATCAGCTTCTGAGACAAATCACCAACACCGTTAAGCTTCATTACATTTTAAGCTCTAAACAATTCACTTAGATTGTCAGTATACTGATCCACTTAAATTTTCACACAAAGTTCAACTGCTTCGAGATATGATATTAATGTATTAAGAACTTAAACTCAATCGCGTGTCCCACCTCAGAATATACTCCCGTATCCAGATCCCAATATTCAGTCTTACAGGTAATTATGACACAAATGATATCTGTAGGGGTTAATAAATTATGAAGAATCATGAGAGCTCAGGTCAGAACTACCGTTCAGCAGAGAGATCATGACTCAACTTTTGGTTGTGTCCCCTTTAGAGGATCTTTTTTACAACAGCATTGCTAAGCAATTTTATTGTCTTATCATATATGCTGAGGGTGATGCTATGTTTCAAGCATTGCAGAAAGTATTATTCGAGGACTAGGTCAGAACTTCCATTCAGCAGAAGTCCAAGAATAATACCCCAGATATCACTGAGTATAAAGACCTAGTATATCAGAAAAAGGAATCTTTCAAACAAGATTTTGGGGGTTACCCATATATCCGAGAGATGTTTCCCCACGATATAAGCAAGTTTGAAATTTAGGTTTATATCTCGTCACAATCTACTAAATGTGCAAAAACCTACTAGCACATCATCAGTGAGACCGTTTATCACTTTTAACTTTCCAATTGTTTAGCATGTTGTGATCGTCCACTGATGTATTATCATTTCCTCTTCTTGACAACAAAACTCATTTTTGTTTTATCATGTTTTTGTCTTTTTCAAATTTTCAAATGTTTTTGGATTTTCTAAAAATTCTTACGCCCCCTAAAATGCAAACACATTTTAGGAAATTTGAAAAAAAACTGTACAATAAAATGACAACCAATATCGAATCACCTCAATTCGCCATTCACTTGGCATAAACAATCAGAACTCCCCCTCACAACAAACCATTTTCTCATTAAGATTTCAAAACACTTGAGTTTGTTTTAATCAAAATGATTTTTCCGGAAAATAAGTTTGTTTTTACCACTTGTAAAGTTGGGGATGTGGTTCATCATTTTGTCTTCAACCACTTGTAGAAAATCAAGTACCAATTAATGTCCCTGATTCACCACTTGTACGAAAAATCCAACTAAGAAAGATAGATGCCGATTCCTGCTCCACGCTTACAAACCTGGGAGCTCCGGCAAGTCCATAGACTTACTGTTCATAGTATGTACTATCCCAGTCACAAACCAGGGATGGTTCAACTTTATCTTTCTTCGTCTTCTTCTCATAGAACTCTTTAACCCCTTTGACTTTTCGATCAATCATTTTACCAAAAATGTGTTTCACAGTGGGGTTAAAGGCCTTTTCGACATCAAATTCCTTCTTGTCATCATAAAATTGGTTTGAAATTTCAACCTTACCAATTTTCTTTTTAAAATTTTCAGCCTTCAATGGTGGAAAATGAACATCATCCATTGGAGGAACTGAAGTTTTCAATTTTAACTCAACCTGTGGCTCATCTGATTTTGTGGAATCAGATTCATCGCCAAAAGATAGCTCATCTGATTTTGACCTATCAGAATCATCGCTAAAACTACTTCCAGACTTCTTAACCACCCATTTTTGTTTGTCAGATTTAGCTCTTTTGTTGTAAAACTTGTTTGAACATTCACCAATTTCAAATGTAGAATTTTTGAAAAGTTTGGTTCTGTCAATTAGTGGTTCAAACACAATTTCCTTGTCTTTCGAGTTACAAGAAACTCCCTGTTTTGACTGTATTGCCTTTGAACAATCTTTGGCAATATGTCCAACATTGTTGCATTGGAAACAGGTTCTCGTTTCTTTCATCTCTTCTTGCTTCTTTGCAAGGAATTCTTTGTTCGATTGTCTCCAAAATTCTTTCTTTTCTTCTTCTTCTTCTGCTGATGTACCTGAAACAAATGTCATCTTTGCTTTAAAATCACGAACATATTTTTCATTTTTCTGTTTTTCTGTTGGAATAAATCCAAGACCTTTCTTTTTGAAATTACGGTTAGGATTTGGTTTCTTTTGAAAACCAGAACCAGAACTATAACCTTTTTTCTTGTTTAATCTTTGTTGTACTCTTGAGGTGTAAGTTTTAGGTTTACCATTAAGATTTAAATCTTTTATTTCAGAAATATTAATTTCTGTAAGTTTGAAAACCTTTTTGATCAATTCAGTTTTGACACCTTTTATTGGAAATTCCTCATCAGAGTATAATTTGTCGGAATCATTCAATGTATATGCAACTTTGAATGTTTCGTCACTCAAATTAGATTTTGATAACAGGAATTCTTTGTCATAAACCCTTTTAACCGAAGATTTTAGACTGTTGTCTGTCGAACTCGAACTTTCAGAACCAGACTTTGACTCTGACTCTGACTTTGACTCTGAGTTTGACTCCAACTTTGACTCCTCAGTTTCATCTTTATCCAACACTTGATCGACGACTTTCTTTATTAACTCGGACTCATGATCAGTGTCAGATGATGTAAACGTGACATCTATATTTTCTGGCAAATTGACTGACGACTCCGACTCCCATTGTAAGTTTGTAGCCTTTTGGACTATTTCAGAATTTGGATTTCTGGGCAAATATCCATTTTCCAGTGGGGGTGGACACTTGTTGTAACCAAAACATTGTTTCTTACCAGAATAATTCTCTTTAGTATCCTTCTTCTTTACTTTCTTCTTTTCTGGAGTCTTTTCTTCAGCCACTTTTCCAACATTCTTTACCTCAGTTACTTCATCCTCTTCAAGTGCCTTCATGCCTTCAACAGTTGGATAAATCATGTCAATGACATAAGAAGTACATGAGTAACTTTTCAACAAACGGTTTACTCTTTCAGTCTCAATTCTTTGCAGTTCCAGCTTTTGTTCAAGCACGACACACTTCTCAATGTAGTTGTTCCCCACTTTTTGCTTCGTCATAAAAGCACCCTGAAGTGTCTTCATAGCTGTAGCTTGTTCTTCACTGGTTTGATTATACTGGTTCATAGCTTTGTTCAACACATCATAAGATTCCTTTAAACTGTTCAAGTTATAGATCAGTGTGCTGTTCTGTTTCTTCACAGCTTCACAGTTCTCACACCTCACTGAAATCTTTTTCGCATCAACTTTTTCATCAACCTTGAACTTTGGAACTTCAATCTTTACTTTTCTTTTGATCACTAGAACTTCTTCGTCATCACTACTGACTGGAGTCTTGACCTTTTTCTTCTTCTTTTTAACCTTTTCATCTTCACTGTCACTTTCAGCAATCAGTTTCATATCAGCATCGAATTTTATCGCCCAATACTCAGTATCATCATCACTATCATCTTCAACTCGTGCAACAAAAGCTGTGTGAGCTGTAGCTTGATCAGGAACATAATCATCCCATGTGAAATTTTCCCAGCTAAATCCCTCGGGTAGCTTTTCATCATCTTGATCAATCACACAAGCTTTTCCATCAGCTGATACATATTTATCCCAGTTGAATGCTGTTGAAGACTTCTTATCTTGATTCACCACGCACGCTTTCTTTCCAGAATCTTCAATCACAATTCTTCCATACGCAGTTTGTGCCTGATGTTGTTGTTGTTGAGATGGTTGCTGAGCAACTTGATGGTAGATGGCTTTTCGGTAGTAATCATTGTTGTTGTTAAAAGGATTCTGAGCTCCACTTGCTTCGCGATTGGTGCACTCTCTCTTGAAGTGACCCTTTTGCCTGCAACGAAAACAAGTGACTTTAGATTTGTCAAAACCTAAAGTAGAAACACCAGCCTCACGAAGATCATCTCTTCCAGTGATTTGCTTGAATTTCTCAGCTCTCCTCAACACGCTGGCCAAGCACCATTTTATGTCCATCAGTTCCATCTCTTCAGCATCAATCTGGTCGTAATCTTCCTTTGTCAGCATTGGATTCCCGATTCGACCTGCAACAAAACTACCATAAGATTCAAGAACAGTTCCCAATAAAGACATATGGCTTTTTGCTAACTCTTCAGAATATTCCTGATCATTTTCAATGTTCAATACAATGTTGCATTGAAGCTTTTTTCCATTTCTTGTTGCTGAAACGTTCGGATCAAAAGATGGATATGATGAAAAACTTGTGTTGCTGCTTGATCCTTTGGATGAACTATCAGATGAATTCTTTGCATTGAATGCCGTTCCAATATTTGGTGACAAATTGGTGGATTTATCAGTAACACCACCTTTGTAGTAAAGACCGATGTCTTGTTCACCGTCGAAATCTTTCATTCTCAAGACTTTTCTCTGCTCCATTTCCTGAGCTTCAATCTTTTCAATGAACATGCTGAGTGTCAAACTGCTAAACCCTTTCTTGTTTCTGAGCATCATGAGATATGTGCCCCAAGTCTCGTGTGGTAAAGCATCAGCAAGCTTCTCGATCAACTCTTCATTGTCTTTCTCAATACTCAATCTCTTCATGTTTGCTAGCAGATTGCAGTATCTCTCAATGATTTGCCTTGTGTTCTCATTCTTCAAACCACGAAACAGATCGAACTCTTTCTTCAAAAGCGATTTCTTGTTTTTGACCATCTCTTGACTACCATGAAATTTTGATCTTAATGCTTTCCAGATTGAGTAAGAAGTTCCATTATGTTGCAAGAGCACCAAGATGTCTTCTTTCACAGCTTGTTGCAATAAACTCAGCATCATTTTCTCATCTTTGTACTTCTTTCTAGCATTGGCACTAAGATCTTTTATCGGAACCACTTCATCATCATTCGTCGGTCGAATGTATTTCGTCTCAACACACTCCCAAGCATCTAAGTAGTTTGCTTGCACCCAGTTTTCGAAACGACCTTCCCAACCCTTATATTCCTCGATGTTCATGAGTTTAGGCGGCTTTTGCATCTTCCTCGTTTCGTTTTCCAACATAGTGTTATGTGCAAGAGAAATCGGGGTAACCGGAGTAGCGAATGCGTTGTAGAATTCCTCGTCCATGATTCGGTATCAAAGGATTTCTCACACAAGCTTTCAAACGAACTGGTTCACCTAGTGAAATACCTGGAGACACAAAAACAAATGATCAGTTTAAGCGAACCGAATATGTGAATGTGTGTGACGGTTGAATCGATCTAGGACTCGTGTCGAAGATTCATGGACTCGTTCAATATAATTCGGGTGAAATCACTGAATGAATTAGGCTTCTCACACAAAACAACTCCTTAACCAGAACAATCTTGGGTCGCCAAAAAGTCAAATGAACATATATGATTACGTGAGCTTTTAATGGCTGACAGACAGATCACCGATTCATTCTATTTGACCGAATGTATCACATAAACTGATGGGCCAATGGACAATAATCTCGATCACATGTACACCAATTGCATTTAATGTTTCACATGTGTTGTCAAAATGAAATGCATATAATTGGACCGAGCACAAATGATCAGATCACATGCAATCAATAGATGACCAACAACCTCTATGTTTTTAAAAAAAAACTGATTGGACCAATTATACCACTAAGCCGACAACTTCAAAACTCAATTAAAAATATACGATAACATCAGTCACCATCCAATTTAATTGAACCTTATCGTCTCATGCAACAGATCATTAATGTCTGATGATATCACGTGAATAATGGATGATACCTTTTGATTTTAATTCAATTTCATTTGACCACATGCAAACAAATGTCCTCAATGATGAACTTTGATTTTCTAAATGTCCTCACATGCAAACTGACAACAAATGACCTGAATAACTGTTTCAGACGACCTGAACGAAGAACAAACGAACTGAATCTCTTAAACTAACTGAAGTTCAAACAAACTGAACTGAAAAGCTTTCAAACGGACTGACGACTTCAGACGAACTGTGATTCAGACGACCTGAGATTTAAACGATCTAAGGTTCAAACGAGGTAAATTCAGACGGACTTGACTCTTATGCGGACTGGATTTTGAAGCGAAGTGAACTAATAATACCATGCAAACTGATCCTTTTTCATACGAACTGGCCACTCCGTGTGACCTTTCAGACGAACTGGATTCAAAGTCTCAAACGAACTGAACCATTGTTTAAACGATCTGATGTTATTTTGCCAAATATGATCACGTTTTCGATTGAATTAGAATCTGATAAGTTCAAGGATTGTTCTACTATGAATTCCGAACACAATGATGTATAATTTGTTCAATATCGTCCACTGAATCGCTGTAGATCTGAGTTTAAAGTTCTGTTCGTACGAGATGTATAATCTTTCAAACGAACTGACCAAATATTCGTAAAATTGATCAAGTTTTACTTTGTTTTAAGATCTGAAACTTTCACAAATTGATTAAAACACTGTTTCGCATGATATACTCCAAACTCAAGCCATTTTATCCAGTAAAACTCGTTTAATTTTTGAAAAAAGTGAAGAATATGAGTAGAAGTCAGAATTTTTTATGAAAAACAAGCTGAATCGGTAGAACTCTTCCTCCTGAGCTCTGATACCACTTGTAGGATCGAGAAACGACCTAAACGAGTCGATCAGAAGTGTTCTAGACCAAAACGAGAGGCGGAAACAGACGTTTCGGTTTCGAATCAGCTTGATTTGAACTTGAAAGTAGTTTAACTATCTCTTGTATTGATATGAAAGCTTTACACGGTCTGGAGATACCTCGGCAGAGCTTCGCTACCGGAAATGCCAAAGTTACAAATGAAATGACAACATAACCTATTTATAGGAAGACCAGGTCATCTGAGCTTCATACGAACTGGACAAACCCCAGTTCGTATGAAGTGACCACTTCGTTTGAACTTCCACTTCGTTTGAACATCCACTTCGTTTGAACATCCACTTCGTTTGAACATTCATGCGAACTTGACATCATTCTTGTTCAGATCCGCAACGAATTCAAAACTCGATATAAGACGAAGTCGACAGACGCATGCACCAACAGAAGGGTTACCCGGTGAATCTTATTAAAAACAAATAAGCACATAAGTGCAACTGAAATGTTACACATCCGCTAGACTTGGCATACCAAGACTAGAAAAATAAAAACAACCAAACCACATAAAAACAACTTCCAATCAACACAACCAAACAGACACAACCCGACCCCCAGCCAAAATGACCCATACAAAAAATAAAATACAACTATCTAGCCAGGATCGATCACCAAGTTACTGCTCGGAATCTTCCACTTCTCAAGAAAACTTCTATTCACGGATCCTTGCTTGAATTTTAGAGTCAAAAGGCGCATACGGACGATATTAATAATCTCCTGAGCCAAAATCATCGCCGTACGTTGATTCTGAGTGAAGAGCCTAGAATTTCTTTCTTGCCAAACAAAGTAAGATGCAGCTGAAACCACTAATCTGCTAGTAACATTAGCCGGTTTCTGAATATTAGAGTTTTGATTCATCCAGTCCATTATGTCAATCCATCGGCCAATAACATCAACCATATTAGCCATATCCTTGATACTATTCCAAACCTCCAAAGAATAGGAGCATTCAAAGAAAAGATGGTCCCGCGAGTCCCTACCATGGTTACATAAAGGGCAACACATAAGGTTCAGGTCTGTAGCACTACCCGCTTCCCAGATGGACAATCTATCTTGAGTTTTTAATTTATTTCTATTAACCAGCCACAAATTGAACGAGTGTCTTGGGATGCATTGCTTAAACCATACCATATTAAACCAAGAAACGACATTCTCACGATGACGAATATTGTTCCATACCTCCCATGAAGAGAAATGACATGCTTTTCCTTCAGAATTTATCCAAATCAATCGATCCTGCACATCATGAAGAGTCGGAGCTTGAACGTTGATTAAAACAGGGAATAAGTCATACCAAGCAACCGGCCACCTCCAATGGCCACTAGAATCTACCAGCTCTGCAACAGAAGATTGCAAATTAAAGCCCGCATTGGAAATAGTTCTCGGACTGACATAAGCACGGATGGGACATACACTACACCAAGTATCACTCCACACATTTGTATTAGTACCATTACCGATAGACTTCCACACATAAGGACGGATTAAATCACGCATAGCAAGAATTTTCCTCCAACCTCATGTCATTCGACCACGGCAAGGGATCTCCCAAAAACTTCTCCCTTTGAGCTTATAGATATGAACCCATTGAACCCATAGCGACTTCCTGTTAGACAACATACTCCAAATATGATTCGAAATTAGCGCTTTATTGACATCAGCAATGCAGCGTACACCCAACCCCCCTCATTCTTTGGAAGACAAACCACCTTCCAAGCAACCTTGGGTTTTACATTCTGCTGGTACTTACCAGTCCATAAGAAAGCACGCATACGTCTTTCAAGATCACTCACAATTTTAGCTGGCAAGAGAAAAACTGTAGCCCAATAAATGTGCATAGCTGAAAGAACCGAGTTAACCAGTTGCAGTCTACCTGCAAAGGATAACGATCTAGTCATCCAGTTATCAATCTTCTTGTCCATTCTTTCAACTAAAATTTTGCAATCCTTATAAGAGAGTTTAGAAGATATTAAAGGAACTCCAAGGTAACGAACCGGAAGCAAACTGTCACACCCCAAATTCCACGTGTCACCGGTGGGCCCGGTGGGGAGTATCGTGACGTAGTTGATACCATCATAGTCAAACAACACAATATATAAATGCACAGCGGAAGCAAAAGATAATTATATTACAATCCGAATATAAAGTAATATCCAAGTATTACAACAGAAAGTAAAGGATCCACAGGCGGATCTTAAAATATAAACATTGTTCAACAGAATTTAGGCGCCTAGAACTTGCAAGATTCCTTATTAACACCCTGAGCTTCCAGCCAATTACGTACTTGTACCTGACACTTAGACTTTGGAAAATACGTCAGTTTTCACTGGTAAATACACTCAACCGACTCATTTGAAAAGAGTTTAAGAAAATTGATTTAGATGCACCAGGCACAAATATTTTGACACTTTGATTAAAATGCACAAGGCAAAATTAATCTTTTATAACTTGGGACAATTATATTTATAATCTTGTATACAGATTTACATGTTCGTTGTACGTTCAGGGCCTGATGTAGAAACCGAGTCAAGATTAACAGACATGCCACAAGTATAAGCCCACAAGAGAGTGAGATACCATTTCCCTTTAGGCAACTTTCAGTGTATGCCTACACCCCGTGCTTAAGGCGTGGCCATTTTATAATACAATGATGTCAAGGATATCCGGGACATGGTCATTAACCCCTAAAGGCTTTTATTTCAAACAAAACAGATTAAAACGGGTTACCTCAATAATTTAATCAGAATACGATTAAACATTCAATACCCGACCAAGCGGTATTATTATAATACCGTATCCCAAGCCCGTATAGGGAAAATAAGTTAAGAGTATTTACATGAGCTAGCTCCTGTCTTAAATAGCAAGAATTTAATAACTCAGCCGTATTCACTTTAGTAAGCGTAGGTACATTTTACCGGAAGGCTCTAGTCTGGAATGATGGTATAAATAACCAATTAGAATGCTAACGGGTCTTTAATTAAGCCTAAGCTTAGACCGGTTAGTCTTAAAGAAAGATACGGTTCAAACGCATGATAAAGCGAAGACCGGATTAGAATGTGGTTTTGACCCGACAAGCTTGTATGCTTGTTTAATATGGGTAACTTAAACACATTTTATATTTTGAGACAAAAATGAAATGGTTTGACCCGTTTCGGCTAATACATGTAAACTAGTTACATAAGCCGATCCGAACGCGAAAAGTGCGTAACGAGTAACCAAATGAATCATGTACGGGTTTTCTAAGTTAATATGCCTTAAATATGTTGTGATATCAGTAGGATATCTTCCATTATGCCCAAAACGAGTTTAAACTCAAAATAAGCCCCGTAGGGGTATTTTGGTCGTTTTAAAGATTATAAAAGAGGTTAATTGAAATTATGAGATTCGGGTCCGAATACATCAATAAAATAGCTTATTTTATTAGGTCATATCAGTTGGTAACAAGTCTTATGTGACAAAATGGTTTTAAACCCAAACTATGCGTTTAATACGCGTAAAAAGTCATTTTAAGCGATTTCCGGGTTATACAGGAAATCTGAGTTTTCTGATCAGGTTATGAAGTTCAAAATACTTTATTTATTATATAAAATTAGTAGCAATTGGATTGGTGTCAAAATACTATGTAAAACTCATTTTATGACCGAAAAGGGTATATTCGGTATTTACCGAATTAATGCCATAACCTTAGGTTATGAGCAGGTTAAAAATAATTAAAAATATTTAAAAATCCCAAAATATTATATTACATTAGTGGGTAAAAGGTTTGGTGTCAAAATTGGGTTTAGATAGGCTTTATGCTAATTGCGCCTTTTAATTTTTAAAAGGCGTTATAATTACGCTAATGAGCATAACTCCTAATCTAGACCTCCAAGTGATGTAAAATTTTAGGGACATGTTTATAAATCAGTAACAAGGGTTATTTTCCTTTCACATATCCAAAATTCTTGTTTTAAGGTCAAAAGGGCATATTGGTCAACATTTAAGCAATTAACGGAAACATGTAAACGAATCAGATAATCAATGCACTAACCACAGAGGGTTATGCTAACATGTAGCCTGGTCCTAAGGAAGCTCTAAGGCAGTTCCAAATCATACTAAATTGGGTCAGAACTGAAGTCAAAGCAAAAGTCAAAGTTTTGCGACTTTCGGTTCCGAACCGAGTCTAAACAGAAAATTGTCGGGTCGAACATGTTTAGACATGTTCTTACATTTATTACTAAGTTATATGAATGATAAAATAGGTTGCATGCCTTCTACATTGTTAATTAGGCGTTAATTCGCAAATTAAGGTTTTGTTGACTTTTTCTAATCAACTTTGACCCGACATTTGATCTAGTTAGAGTGGGAATCAGAGGGAGCCCTTTTAAGGGTTTAATGCCCACATAATTACCAACTTATAACTACTTACAATTCGACTAATCACTGGACCAACAATGATTAATCGCTAAGTCAAACGGTAATTACGACGGTTTGACTTTTAAGCTAAAACTAAGCAAAAACTTAACTATGAAAGGTTAAGCATACTTACTGAAGTCCTATGCACGATTAGGAAGGCTTAGGGTCTGCTCTTGAACTCCCAAAAGCTCCAGAAATGCAGAAGGAATGAGTGAACACAATGTTGCAACACAAGGCCCTTTTATAGTGTTTCAATCTCATTAGATTGTTGACAACTAAGGCTACAACTGATCATGGATCACCCACAAGTGTCCCTAAGTGCCTAGGAATGTTTAGGGGTTGCCCATGGATGAGAAAATATCTTCTTAAGTCGGTTCCAAGGCTGAACAACCACTTTTCATGATTTTCTGCATCTGGGGGACTGACGTGGCCCGCGTAAGGATTGCCAAGACCTTACGCGGCCCGCCTGGAGTCTATCTTCAGGTTTTAAAACTTTTTTCAGTTTGCATCCTTGGCTCTTGGCTCTTCGAAAGGTCAACCAAACTTTGTTTCTTGCATTTTGAGCCCCTCAACTTGACTTATAAGGCTTCAAGTCTTATACCCACTTTGTTAAGCCCTTGGTTAACTTGGTTATCACCCGAAAAGCCATAACTTTCAACGTTTACGCTTTAACCCCTCGCATACGAATTTGATCATAACTTTCTCATACGATAACGAAACTTGATGAAATTTTTATCATGTATTCTAGTGAGCATATTTAATCGTTACAAAGCTTCGGGTTTGTTAAAAGGTCACTCAGAGGTATACTTTAAACATGTTGACACATTTAACCCCTGTAGTTTGTAATCTCTCACTTTCTTTCATATTTAGCCTCGTATGATCCATGATTTATTCGTTTGAAGGTTTAAACATTATGTAGGGTTATTGTAATGTATATTTATCCATTGTTGACAATTTGAACCCTTATATTCACATACTTTCCATGTTTGTCAACTTTAGTCCCTCTAGAGTATTCTTTCACACGTTCAAGCTTATGACACGTGTCAATACATTATAGGACGTGAATTTTCGAGGTGTTACATCCTCACCCCGTTAAAAGAAATCTCGACCTCAGGATTTGTTAAAGTAAAGGAAGTATTTTCTGCCTTATATTGGGCTTAATCTTCCCCAGTACCTTTTGAGCCTCTATGGCACTCCAATTGACCTTTATAATAGGTACATGTATCTTTTTGGAGCTTCTAATCCTGTCGATCCTTAATCGACACAGGTTGCTCATCACTACATAAATCCGCATATCATTATGTGATAGTGCTTCTTGACTTATTGGCGAAACACATCGTTCGGGCACTAGTGTGCAATGTATCGCGAGCTCCGCCAAGCTCCCTAAATAGGTTTTAGTTTATAAGCTACTTGAACTTGATACATTCGATTTCCTTCGAATGATTCTATATATTCAGAGCTTAACTAGCCTGATAATTTAACAAATTTGGCACACCCTTCCTGGGTGATATCTTTTGTTGAACCTTATTCCTTAACAAGAATTTAGGAGGTTTGCTACTTTCATTAATCCTTGATTTTCTGCCGAATATTGGCATCTTACAAATGATTATGAATTTGCGTGATCTTATTTGTCGTTTCTAATGCAACTTTCAGATCCTGATAATTGGACTTACCAATCTATTGTCCTATCAATGGACGTTTAACATTCCATCTATACAAGGTCTTCAAAGGAGCAACCTTGATGCTTATATATCAACTATTATAGAAAGTTTATCTTAAGGTGAGATGGTTATCCCAACCGTTGCTTAAAACTATTATTAAGGAATAGTTAATCCTTATAGCTAGTTGAATAACTCGACGATCCTGGGTAGTTGATGGCGATTCTTAATCGTTGTCTAAATAGGGTTGCGGTAATGAATGCATAAGCCAAATGAACCGTCTTTCTTATTTAGCAATATCAAACTCTCGGAATATTAAGTTAGGCTATATGAATCTCTTATCTTAAAATTTACTTAATTAGGGTTTCGATTATTCCATAATCAACATGGAGTTCTACAGCATTCCAACCTAAAGTGGGATGTTAATCTTAACTCTACTTGCCTCTCGGGAGGTAAACAGGGTAGCCTTTGCAAAAGGTAAACAAGACACAAGGGAGTTACAGAGATTTTCCAAATCTCAGGCTCCAGTTCATCCATCCTTGCTGGTGTCAAATGAGTGACACATTTATGTTACGAGTCCACAGATTTAATCAGAGACACTTACTTGGACAATCTCATTCTGGATATCTTCTTTGAATACTATTAGTTGACTTTAGTACCATATGATCATTGGGATATCTTTGTGGTTCCATGCATTAAACCTCCATACTGATCAGGCATGGAAGCAATCTATGGAACTTATTAAGATACATCAATTTTCATATGGCGGTTTTGTCATACCATTTGGTATTCGTAATCAATAGGGATTAAAGAGATATCAATTTCATGCGAATGTCCTTTATCTATAGAGAGGGTATATTAGAATTTTATGACTTAAAGATTTCTGACCGGAACAGAAGAAATGGTTCCTATTACTGAATGAATCCATTTCTTGGTTGCGATCCGACAACTGCTATTCCTCATCCTCATGGCCTTATATACTAACCATGGTTTCATTAAACCATACAGGTCAATATAGCATTAACATTCTTAATGAACGTTATTTAATATATATCAATTATACTTAGCCTTGATCACAAAAGACCATTAATGGCATTTAAAGTTTGGTCCTAATCCATCATCTTTTTAACAGGGGATCAAAATGTCACATTTGTTTTTATTATAGTGATGAATTTGGATAGCTTGAAAGCTTGCCATAAGGATATCAGGAAAGAGTGATTCCTAATAGATATAAAATATAAATCTAAGATTTGTTGGAGCATTTTCTATAGTGTCATCGGCCAATTTCTATCTTGCGTTAAATGACCGGAGTCCAAATCAGTGGAGGCAATAGTTCCCAATATTTATCGTTTCTTATAAAATCATATTTGCCAGTATCAAATAAATTTCTGTATAAACTGCTTGATAAGGAAAGGTACCTGCTATATAGTGATCATTCTGCACCATCTCCTGGGCGTTCATCTGGAAAACTCATGCGTTTGTTCTCTTGGCCTCTTCGGGCTTCTTCTGATTCCTAGGGCAGTTGGTCTTGATATGCCCCTTCTCGTTGCAACCATAACAAGTTGCATCTTTTAGCTTTTTGCAATCCAGGGTTTTATGTTCCTGAGACTTGCAAATTCCACACGGTAGAGGCTGAGATTCAAATCTGCATTTCCCGAGGTGGTATTTCCTACAGGTTTCGCACCTAGTCTTCTCAACCGACTGCTGGCTGTCTCTTTTAAACCCGTAACTCTTCTTATCCTCAGAGTTCCTCTTCCTATCGGAGCGATGAGAATTCTCATCCTCCCTTTTACGCTTTCCATCTTCAGAGACTTTGGCAGCCTGGTTTCTGACCACATCGAGTGTGAGGGATAGCGACAGATCTGCCGCTGACCTGAATGTAGTAGGTCTCAATGCTTTCACACTGGCCTTTATTTCTGGGGCTAGAACCCCAATAAAGCGAGCAATTCGTTTTGGTTCCGGTGTGATCAAGTATGGAACCAATCGAGACATGGTATTGAAATTTGTAAGGTATGCTTGACAATCTAAGTTCTCCATGACTAATGTCAAGAATTCAGTCTCAATTTTCTCAACTTCATGTTGAGGACAGTAATTTTCTTTGATAAGAGTGACGAACTGCTCCCAAGTCATGTTGTATAAAGGGATCTTCCCTGTAGCTTGGATCAGTGACCTCCACCAAGCTAGAGCTTCTCCTTTAAAAGATTGTGAAACAAATTTCACAACATCTTGTTCCGCACAACCGCTGATGTCAACAACAGTGTCCATCTCCTCGAGCCATGTCATGCAATCGATGGCTCCTTCTTCTCCTGTAAAGTCTCTGGGCTTGCAGGAGACAAAATATTTATATCAGCAGGTCTTAACTGGTGCCTCTTGTTGAAGCACAACCTGTCTAGACGGAACACTCCTCTGGTTTGACGAGTTATGAACATTGTCTTCCTTTGACTCATGTGATTTAAAAGGGGGCTTACTATGAGCCACAGATAGAGTCTTAGAATGTGTACCACTAGATTCATCATACTGTCTGTCGAGGGCTCGTGTAACGGCATTATCTATTAACGCCTGCAGTTCCGCACCAGTTATATTAATTCTGGGAGCATCATTATTTTCCCTCGGGTGGATGTTGACCTCATCTGATCCAGCCATGTAGTTTGATTGCTACATACATATTAACAGTTATTAATTCAGATGTTATTATGGAATCGTCACTTTTGACGATTCATCAACCATGGTAATATAAACCATATTGGTTAATTTGTTAGTTATATTTAATTAGTATTTTTTTTTCATTATAATTTACCCTAGTTATAAAACATTAAGGATATAAAGGTGGCGCAAAAGGCCTAGTCACATGGACAAGTTTAATTTATAAGCCATGATTTCAGAGAATCGAGGCATTAAGGTTTGAACATATTTCATTACCTTTTCTGGACAGAGAGTCAAAGACTACTATTGTCTTTAGTCTCGGAGGACGTTTAGCATTTTCATTATAATTTATCCTAGTTATAAAACATTAAGGATATTAAGGTGGCGCAAGGGCCTAGTCACAAGGACAGTTTTAAATTTACAAGCCATGATTTCAGAGAATCGAGGCATTAAGGTTTGAATCAAAGTTCATTACCCTTTTCTAGACAGAGAGTCAAAGACTATTACTGTCTTTAGTCCCTTAGGACAATAAGTATGGCCCGTAGACATTTCATCACTTATGGATGTTTATAATATGATCATCTTCATTTGATGATATTAGTCAGGATCGCATTGATCATACAAACTATTATGCTTGGACGTAGTCCAACATCTTTAGACGGGGGTCAGAGACCACCACGGTCGTTGTCTTATCTGACAACAAGTTTGGCCAGTAGGCACTTCATCACTAATGGATGATTATTTCAAATAAGGGAATTTAGATTAACCCCCTTTTTAAAGATGGCCTGTGTGACTTTAACGATTCACAGTTTACCAAAAAAAATGTTAACATACTTACAGATGTTAACAGGGTTTGGAATCTTTTAGATAAGTTTTTACCGTCTTGGCCATGTCTACGATGACATTTAGGCTAGGTTTTACCATCTTGGCCATGTCTGCTTTGACATTTAGGCTAGGTTTTACCTTTAAGATTCTTTTAATATATAACGCAGAACAATCCTAAATTGAAATGTTAACAAGGATCTGAATCTAATTGTGGAACTACCATCTTGGCCCTGTCTTAAAGTGACATATGGCTAGGTCTTGTCCTTTTTAGATATTGCCATTTTATTATAATGGTAGATCTCATAATATAGGAATGATATTTTAAATATAATCGTTCCATTAAAATTTAAACAAGTATATGGTTGCCCTAAACGGGACTTCTACAAAAATGACTTGTCCATGCAAGGGCAAATCAGAAAAATAACAAAGAAGCAATTTAAAAGACAATGAAACGAATTAGGATTAGTCCTATGTTCTTGTCTAGACTCAAGAATGTGCAACTGTGTAACTGAGATTAAACACAAAAGGCTAGTGTTTAATTCACTCAGTGTTGGCTCTGATACCAACCTGTCACACCCCAAATTCCACGTGTCACCGGTGGGCCCGGTGGGGAGTATCGTGACGTAGTTGATATCATCATAGTCAAACAACACAATATATAAATGCACAGCGGAAGCAAAAGATAATTATATTACAATCCGAATATAAAGTAATATCCAAGTATTACAACGGAAAGTAAAGGATCCACAGGCGGATCTTAAAATATAAACATTGTTCAACAGACTTTAGGCGCCTAGAACTTGCAAGATTCCTTATTAACGCCCTGAGCTTCCAGCCAATTACGTACTTGTACCTGTCACTTAGACTTTGGAAAATACGTCAGTTTTCACTGGCAAATACACTCAACCGACTCATTTGAAAAGAGTTTAAGAAAATTGATTTAGTTGCACCAGGCACAAATATTTTGACACTTTGATTAAAATGCACAAGGCAAAATTAATCTTTTATAACTTGGGACAATTATATTTATAATCTTGTATACAGATTTACATGTTCGTTGTACGTTCAGGGCCCGATGTAGAAACCGAGTCAAGATTAACAGACACGCCACAAGTATAAGCCCACAAGAGAGTGAGATACCATTTCCCTTTAGGCAACTTTTAGTGTATGCCTACACCCCGTGCTTAAGGCGTGGCCATTTTATAATACAATGATGTCAAGGATATCCGGGACATGGTCATTAATCCATAAAGGCTTTTATTTCAAACAAAACAGATTAAAATGGGTTACCTCAATAATTTAATCAGAATACGATTAAACATTCAATACCCGACCAAGCGGTATTATTATAATACCGTATCCCAAGCCCGTATAGGGAAAATAAGTTAAGAGTATTTACCTGAGCTAGCTCCTGTCTTAAATAGCAAGAATTTAATAACTCAGCCGTATTCACTTTAGTAAGCGTAGGTACAATTTACCGGAAGGCTCTAGTCTGGAATGATGGTATAAATAACCAATTATAATGCTAACGGGTCTTTAATTAAGCCTAAGCTTAGACCAGTTAGTCTTAAAGAAAGATACGGTTCAAACGCATGATAAAGCGAAGACCGGATTAGAATGTGGTTTTGACCCGACAAGCTTGTATGCTTGTTTAATATGGGTAACTTAAACACATTCTAGATTTTGAGACAAAAATGATATGGTTTGACCCGTTTCGGCTAATACATGCAAACTAGTTACATAAGCCGATCCGAACGCGAAAAGTGCGAAACGAGTAACCAAATGAATCATGTACGGGTTTCCTAAGTTAATATGCCTTAAATATGTTGTGATATCAGTAGGATATCTTCCATTATGCCCAAAACGAGTTTAAACTCAAAATAAGCCCCGTAGGGGTATTCTGGTCGTTTTAAAGATTATAAAAGAGGTTAATTGAAATTCTGAGATTTGGGTCCGAATACATCAGTAAAATAACTTATTTTATTAGGTCATATCAGTTGGTAATAAGTCTTATGTGACAAAATGGTTTTAAACCCAAACTATGCGTTTAATACGAGTAAAAAGTCATTTTAAGCGATTTCCGGGTTATACAAGAAATCTGAGTTTTCTGATCAGGTTATAAAGTTCAAAATACTTTATTTATTATATAAAATCAGTAGAAATTGGATTGGTGTCAAAATACTATGTAAAACTCATTTTATGACCGAAAAGGGTATATTCAGTATTTACCGAATTAATGCCATAACCTTAGGTTATGAGCAGGTTAAAAATAATTAAAAATCTTTAAAAATCCCAAAATATTATATTACATCAGTGGGTAAAAGGTTTGGTGTCAAAATTGGGTTTAGATAGGCTTTATGCTAATTGCGCCTTTTAATTTCTAAAAGGCGTTATAATTACGCTAATGAGCATAACTCCTAATCTAGACCTCCAACTGATGTAAAATTTTAGGGACATGTTTATAAATCAGTAACAAGGGTTATTGTCTTTTCACATATCCAAAATTCTTGTTTTATGGTCAAAATGGCATATTGGTCAACATTTAAGCAATTAACGGAAACATGTAAACGAATCGGATAATCAATGAACTAACCACAAAGGGTTATGCTAACATGTAGCCTGGTCCTAAGGAAGCTCTATGGCATTTCCAAATCATACTAAATCGGGTCAGAACTGAAGTCAAAGCAAAAGTCAAAGTTTTGCGACTTTCGGTTCCGAACCGGGTCTAAACAGAAAATTGTCGGGTCGAACATGTTTAGACATGTTCTTACATTTATTACTAAGTTATATGAATGATAAAATAGGTTGCATGCCTTCTACATTGTTAATTAGGCGTTAATTCACAAATTAAGGTTTTGTTGACTTTTTCTAATCAACTTTGACCCGACATTTGATCTAGTTAGAGTGGGAATCAGAGGGAGCCCTTTTAAGGGTTTAATGCCCACATAATTACCAACTTATAACTACTTTCAATTCGACTAATCACTGGACCAACAATGATTAATCGCTAAGTCAAACGGTAATTACGACGGTTTGACTTTTAAGCTAAAACTAAGCAAAAACTTAACTAAGAAAGGTTAAGCATACTTACTGAAGTCCTATACACGATTAGGAAGGCTTAGGGTCTGCTCTTGAACTCCCAAAAGCTCCAGAAATGCAGAAGGAATGAGTGAACACAATGTTGCAACACAAGGCCCTTTTATAGTGTTTCAATCTCATTAGATTGTTGACAACTAAGGCTACAACTGATCATGGATCACCCACAAGTGTCCCTAAGTGGCTAGGAATGTTTAGGGGTCGCCCATGGATGAGAAAATATCTTCTTAAGTCGGTTCCAAGGCTGAACAGCCACTTTTCACGATTTTCTGCATCTGGGGGCCTGACGCGGCCCGCGTAAGGATTGCCAGGACCTTACGCGGCCCGCCTGGAGTCTATCTTCAGGTTTTAAAACTTTTTTCAGTTTGCATCCTTGGCTCTTGGCTCTTCGAAAGGTCAACCAAACTTTATTTCTTGCATTTTGATCCCCTCAACTTGACTTATAAGGCTTCAAGTCTTATATCCACTTTGTTAAGCCCTTGGTTAACTTGGTTATCACCCGAAAAGCCATAACTTTCAACGTTTACGCTTTAACCCCTCGCATACGAATTTGATCATAACTTTCTCATACGATAACGAAACTTGATGAAATTTTTATCATGTATTCTAGTGAGCATATTTAATCGTTACAAAGCTTCGAGTTTGTTGAAAGGTCACTCAGAGGTATACTTTAAACATGTTGACACATTTAACCCCTGTAGTTTGTAATCTCTCACTTTCTTTCATATTTAGCCTCGTATGATCCATGATTTATTCGTTTGAAGGTTTAAACATTATGTAGGGTTATTGTAAAGTATATTTATCCATTGTTGACAATTTGAACCCTTATATTCACATACTTTCCATGTTTGTCAACTTTAGTCCCTCTAGAGTATTCTTTCACACGTTCAAGCTTATGACACGTGTCAATACATTATAGGACGTGAATTTTTGAGGTGTTACACAAACCCTCATTGAACGGCATAATGTGAAGAATATCCTGTTTGATTGGCTGAGGAACGTTTCCAAAATAAACCGTACACTTCGGCATACTAGGAACAAGACCCGAGATCTTCGTAAAACGCTAAAGAGAATCCCTTAACACTTTAACCGAGGCTACATCACCATTAGCGAACATAAACAAATCATCCGCCAAAGAGACGTTAATAATCTTTTGTTTTTTACAATGAAGATAGTATCTGAATGCATTACTATTACTGGCTGCATCTTTGAGTAATAATGATAAGACCTCCATCACCAATGTAAAAAGATAGGGAGATATTGGATCACCCTGCCGCAGCCCTCTTTTACCTTTGAAAAACCCGTAAAGGTTACCATTAATGCTCAAGGAATAAGTCGCAGTGGTGACACAAACCATGATCCAGTCCACCATCTTCTGGTGGAACCCGAATGCACGAAGAATGCATTCAAGAAAAGACCAGCTTACCGTGCCATAGGCCTTTTGTATGTCAATTTTGAACGCACACCTCGGAGAGCCAATCCTCAGATGATAATTGTGCATTAACTCCTGAGTAAGTAAAATATTGTCAGAAATCTTTCTACCCGGAACGAACGCCGACTGGTTGATATCAACTAGAGCCTCCAAACATCCTTTGATTCTATCCGTTAAAATTTTACTGATGCATTTGTAGATCACATTGCAACACGAAATCGGACGATAATCAACCACTGAATTAGGAGTAGGAACTTTCGGGACTAACGCTATAATCGTATGATTAATTTGCTGCAATAACTTACCATTTTCAAAAAAATCCCTGATGGCTTTTGTAACCTCATCCCCCACAATCTCCCAAGAATTTTAAAAAAATGCCGAAGTATACCTATCCGGACCCGGAGCCTTATTTTCTCCTATAGAAAACATAGCATCTTTAACCTCCTCACGAGTCACTTGGCGCACCATATTACTAGCAGCAATCGGATCCAGAACATTAGGAAAAGTAATATCACTAGAAAAGGATCCACCTGATCCTGGGTACCCAAGAACTCAGAGTAGTGGGAAACCAGAACCCCATACACGTCATCACCATTATATTGATCACCATTAACATCTTGAATACTATGGATCTTCGTGCAAGCATTTCTAATTTTGACACAATTATGGAAAAACTTCGTATTCGAGTCACCAGCTGCCAACCAATCCGCTTTAGATTTCTGTTTCAAAAAACATTCTTCATCATAAGAGACAGATTGAAACTCTTGAAGACACTTGGATTCAGTTTCTCTAAGAGTAATATCCAAAGGGTTAGCATCAATAGCCATATGAATCTCATCCAGCTTAGATCTCAACAGTTTGACTCGTTCATGAAGGTTACATTGCATGAAGAGAAGGCGTCTCAACGGAGACTTCAAGAAAGTAAGCTTCTTTACAACCGAGAACATAGTGACACCTTGCACCGTCTTTGACCAAACATTAGAAACACAATCCTTGAAACCGTCCTTATTCACCAAAAAATTAGCAAATTTAAAGGGTTTGGGCCGATTATGCTTAAGAGTATGAAGATTAACAATACATGGCGTGTGATCCGAGACCCGGAAAGGGTGATACAAAACAAAAGCATCCGGATAAGCATCTAGAAGATGAATGTTGCCCATGACTCTATCAATCTTTTTAAGAATACCAACACCTTGTTTCGGTTTTTGATTCCAAGTATATTGCATACCATGGCTTTTGATATCCGTCAACTCGTTATACTGAACACACTGTTAAAATTCTCTCATGCCAACCGAAATAGTAGACGACCCAACCAAGCAGTCATCCGGCGATAGAGCAGAGTTGAAATCCCCTAACACCACCCAAGGCTTATCTGACACAAAACACATATGTCTATTTAAATTCTCCCATAGAACCCTTCTATCTTGATATTTATTCTTGGCATAGACGAAAGAGCAAAAAATAATTTTAACATCAGACTTTGAACGCAACTGAACGTGCATAACCTGATCCGTTTGAGAGATTACCATGAGATCCACCATATTATTGTTCCAGCCGACAATAATTCTAGTTCCTCTAGGACAACAAGAACCATTGGATGTCCAATCCCATGAACGAAACACATTCTTACATACTCTATCAAGATTTGAAACAGAAACATGCGATTCCAAAATAGCACACACCTGAAGCCGCTTCTCAGAAATAAGCAACCGAACCTCTCTTTGTTTCAGGGGAAGGTTCAATCCCCTTATGTTCCAAGCCGCAAAACTATCCATTAACACCTACTTGACCGGGAGTGCTTGCCCCCTCAGAAGTTTTCCCATTCGTATCAGTATTCATAAATTCAGAAATTTCATTGTGAAGCTGCTCCATGCCTCCATCATCATTTTTACTAGAACTATCCAAATTGATAATAGGTTCCGTCTTCAATACATTATCAGCGTCCATCACTTGATCATTCGAAAGAGCTGAAAAAAAGAATTCCTTAGATTCAAATTATTCGAAGAAGCTCGATTACTACCAAGATCCTTTTTAACTTCACCATCATCCTGCTTCGTACCTGAAGAACTAGGTTTAGATTGATTAGTCTTTTATCTATAAATGAATTTTGCCTTCTGCTTCTTTTGGGGGAACACATGCTTAGCTGTTTTCCTTGTATCTGTCACAAAACCCTCATCATCCGTGGTCACTTGCTTGGGTTTAACAGTAGGGGCCTTTGGACATGAAGCATTCGTATGGCCAAACAAACAACACTCTGCACATCTTTGAGGCTTCCATTCATATTCAACCTTAACTTTTTCCGTAACATAACCCTCCTCATCCAACTTAGGAATAGCTACAACTATATGCTCCTTTAAATCTTTTTCAGCCGATACCTCTATCATAGCACGAGCAAAACTAGTTCTACCCCAATTCTCTAAGCACATATCAGCAGTATAACTATCCAAACATTTAGGTAATCCAACCTTGGATGCCAAGAGGCTCAACCCGTCATCTGTATAAACAGCAATCGGCACATTATGAAATTTAACCCACACAGGAACAGACTTGATCCCTTCCTTCCTAAGAATCACCGACGGGGACCAAACATTAAGAAACAATGGATTCTTTCGGATTAACCAAGGACCCCCCTCAAGCACTTTGGACATACCCTCAGCCGAATCAAACTTGAAGAAGAAAAATCCGTTAGAGTTCATCATAAGTCGTGAGAATCCAAACTTATTCCAAACATTTTTTTGCATAATATTCAACTACCGGAAACGGCAGCCTACTACCCAAGAAGTAACCATACAAAACATTTGTGAAACGATCTTGAACTTTATGAACTGCCTCCTTGGGGATTACAACATCAGCATCTTCCAGAAAATCTTGAGCCTCCATGTGCGTGAAGTTTACCTCCTTTTTCTTCTTATTCAGATTGGAAGCTTGAAGTTTTTCAGCATAAGAGATCGGCACAGATCTCTTTTCATTTTGATCTTCGGTACAATCAGGAGAAGAGCTCGACGATTGAACTGGAATAGTCACTTTTTTCCAATTCATCGATGATGTTTATAACCTTCTGATCTTTCTGAAGAATTCCACGCCGAGGCAACACCGGATTACCATCAATGTTTAGAGGCTTACTAAACAACGAAGGTTTGTCTTGAACTTCCTGATCACTCAACGGCTTAGACCCCTTTGACTGCCAATAATTCTTGAGTACTCTAACTGAGCAACTCCATCTCCTTTATTTTTCTTGAGATGTTGGGAGGTATCAACTGGAGTTCGAGCTACACTCGTATCTCCCGAGTTGAATTTTTCAAGAATTTTATCCACATCGTGAGATTGACTTAACACAAGACCTTCTTGGGTTCTTATGATTTTTACTCCAAGAATCACATCTGCTAAACCCATGTCTTTCATGTCAAATCTCGCTTTCAACATGCGTTTAGTAGCTTTGATAATTTTATCATTACTCCCAATGATAAGCATATCGTCTACATAAAGGTATAAGATCACATAACCTTCATTTGTGTCTTTAAAATAAACACATTTGTCACACTCATTTATTTTGAAACCATTGTCAATCATGACATGATCAAACTTTTGGTGCCATTGCTTTGGTGCTTGCTTCAAGCCATACAAAGACTTGACGAGTTTACATACTTTACCCTCTTGACCTGGGGCAGAGAAACCTTCAGGTTGCTCCATGTAAATCTCTTCTTCTAAATCGCCATTTAGAAATGCGGTTTTAACGTCCATTTGGTGAACTTCCAAATTTCTTAAAGCCGCTATAGCAAGAACCAATCTAATCGAGGTTATACACGTCACAAGCGAGTAGGTATCAAAGTAATCTACACCTTCCTTATGTCTAAATGCTTTAATCACCAACCTAGCCTTGTATTTATCAATACTTCCATCAGTTTTCATCTTCCTTTTGAATATCCAACGATATCCAAGTGGTTTGCAACCAGGTGGAAGATCTACTAACTCCCAAGTATGATTTTGCAATATAGAATCAATTTCATTCCTTATTGCTTCTTTCCATTGAGGTCCTTCTGAAGAGGAAACCGCTTCGCGATATGTATTGGGCTCGCCCTCAACCATATAGCTAACGAAGTCTGGACCGAAGGATTTTTCAACCCTTGGCCTTTTACTTCGCCTACGATCACTTTCTTCAACCTCAGGTGGTTCATGTGTCTTATCATGAACTACCTCATCAACTGGTGTAGATGAGCTTTCACCTACTTCAAAATTAGGTGTTGATGACGTTGCATGTGTTTGTCTTCTCAAAGGAAACACATTTTCAAAGTAAGACACAACGTTAGGATTCACCTCCATGATAGTGTTTACATGTACATCAGGATTCTTGGACTCATGTACAAAAAATCGATGTGCACTACTTTGATGCGCATACCCAATAAATATGCAATCAACAGTTTTGGGTCCTATCCTAAGAGCCTTAGGAGGTGGTACAATCACCTTTGCTAGGCACCCCCACACTTTCAAGTATTTGTATGAAGGCTTCTTCCTTTTCCAAAACTCATATGGAGTTTCATCTCTCTTTTTGAGTGGTATCTTGTTCAAAAGATAATTAGCCGAGAGAATGGCTTCCCCCCACATTTCCTGGCTCACCCCAGAACTTATCAACATGGTGTTCATCATTTCTTTCAATGTACGGTTCTTTCGTTCCGCCACGCCATTTGATTGTGGAGAATAAGGAGGTGTACACTAATGTACAATGCCACTTTTTGCGCATAAATCGGCAAAAGGTGCAACATATTCACCTCCTCGGTCGCTTCGCAAAGCTTTTATCTTCTTTTGAAGTTGATTCTCAACTTCATTTTTATACAAGATAAATTTACTTATTGCTTCATCTTTACTTTTTAGTAAATATACATAGCAATATTTAGTACTATCGTTAATAAACGTGATGAAGTACTTATTTCCACCTCTTGTGGGTACCGCTTTTAAATCACAAATATCGGTGTGAATTAAATCAAGGGGTTCGGTTATTCGTTCAACCGATTTCGATGATGATCTTGTAAGTTTGGATTCTACGCAAGTTTCACATTTATAATGTGAATAAATATGGAATGTTGGTATACAATTTAAATTGATTAAACGGCGTATTGAATTAAAATTTACGTGACCTAATCTACCATGCCATTTATTTGAATCAGAAAACTCAAGCATATAAGTAGAAGTAAAAGCAATTTTATTCATGTTCTTCTTGACAGCCATTACATTCAATTTAAACATACCATTTTGAGCATAGCCCTTGCCTACATACATTCCTCGTTTAGTCAGTACAAATTGATCACTCTCAAAAACTAAACGAAATCCAAACTTATTAAGAAACAATCCCTAGACTAGGCTCTTGCGCAAGTCTGGGACATATAAAACGTTGCTTAAATTGAGCTCCTTCCCTGAAGTCCACTTCAAAATCACCGTTCCTTCACCCTTGATGTCCGCGGTGGCTGCATTTCCCATGTACAGCTTCTCATCTCCCTCAAGCTCCATGAAGGTGGTAAAGAGGCTCCTGTCTGGGCACACATGACGGGTCGCTTCCGTATCAACCCACCATCCTTTTGGAGTGTTGGTCACAGTATTGACCTCATCCAACATTGTGGTTTTGTCGAAAATCATTGCCACCAAAGGCATTCCGTCTTCATCCCCCATGTGCGCACGCTCACGCTTTGGTTTCTTGCATTGGTTAGCCCGATGCCCCGGCTCGTCACAGTTGTAACAAGTCCCTTGGAACGCTTGAGGTTTCTTTTTCACAACCCATTTCTTTGGTCCAAGTTTGCTAGCCTTTGCTTTCTCCTTGTCCTTTTTCCCCTTACCCTTCACACCCTTAGAGGATTGCCCATGCTCAACCAAATTTGCGCTAGGAGAAGTTTGCGCATGGCTGCCTTTTAGGGCAATTCTATTGTCCTCTTCAATCCGAAGACGAACAATAAGGTCCTCTATAGTCATCTCCTTTCGTTTGTGTTTAAGATAATTCTTAAAATCCACCCAACCAGGAGGTAACTTCTCAATCATCACAACCACTTGGAATGTCTCGCTAAGTGTCATGCCTTCTGCAAGGATGTCATGTAGTATAATTTGCAATTCTTGGACTTGATTCATAACAATTTTAGAATCAACCATTTTGAAATCCAAGAAACGGGCTACCACAAATTTCTTTGTACCAGCATCCTCCGTTTTGTACTTCTTGTCCAAGGCATCCCAAAGATCTTTGGAAGTCTTGACATTGTAGTACACATTATACAATGCATCCGAAAGCCCGTTTAACACATAGCCTTGACAGATGAAATCCGAGTGCTTCCAAGCCTCTACCGCGCTCAGTGCCTGAGCGTTGGTCTCCCCTTCCGCAGGTTGGGGAGCGGTTTCAGTTAAGAACCTCACAAGGTTCATGGTGGTCAGGTAGAAGAACATCTTCTGCTGCCACCTCTTGAAGTGTAGACCCGAGAACTTCTCGGGTTGTTCAGCGTGATTAGCCACTATGGACGCTCCCACAGTGGTGACGTTCAAGGGGGTTCCCGTCACGACATTCGTGTTGTTAACGTTGACATTATCGGTCGACATTCTGAAAATTAAAATTTAAAGTTTTAGACAAAAAAAAATCTGATTTACGCAAAAACCAGAAGTAAACTAGTAAATTTTAATTTAACCACAAAATTACTGTTTCGGCTTCTAAGTCCAACTTTGAAGACCAAAAAACAGAAATTTTTAATAATTAGAACTTACTGATTGGCTTCTAAGTCCAACTTTGAAGACCAAGTCAGAAAGTTTTTAGCAAATTTTAGGACAATTCTGAAGTAACCAAATTGTTTTCAACCAAAGTCGCTCCTTTGAAGAAGAAAACAACAAAAAAAATATGTTTTTAAAACACAAACTGAGTGAATCAAAACGGGTTTGAGTCACAAAACAGAATGGTTTTGATTACACGAACGGTTTTAAAAATTTGTTTTAAGATTGTGTGAACCGTTCGCGTAATTAAATAAATAAAACAAATTTTATTATTTCGATCAATACAGAAATAAGAAAGCCAAAATTACTAGTACGATTACAACTGAAATAAATCAAAATACAAGAAAGGTGTAGAAGCAGAGTGGCTGAGTCACGTGTACACACGCTTCCCTTAAAACAAATTCCGAGTCCCCAGGAGTACTCGTTTTGTTTCCCAGGGTACAACAGCCGGAGCAGAAGTACTGCCGGAATTGGCACAGGAACCCGACGTCTACCTTGAAATCTGCAAAGAAAAGATCAGAAGTAGTAGAGAAAAAGTTGCTTTTGATGTTGTTGTTCGTGGTGTCTTCTGCTGTAACACCCTGTGTTTCGAAAGTCAAAGTCAAAGTCAAGATTGAAGTCAAAGGAAGACAAGATTGCAAATTGCGATCTGTCTCTTCTTGCTCAATTCCTGTTTTGACTTCTTTGACTTGTAATTAGTCTATTTTATTTTTCGCTTTAGTTGAATTACCCATTTAAGTTCTATCTCTCCTCCGATGTGGGACAATGTGTTACTTTCCCGTTTGTTTCAGCATTCAATGTTTCAAACACCCAACTTTGAGCATCGATATCTCATTCATCTTAGCTCCGTTTTGGACGTGGTTTAGTTCGTTGCGAAGCTCTTCCAACATAGAACACAAACCCACAAATAAATATATAAAACTCGCTCATTTTATTATATTTATTTCTAGTGCAAAATAGGAAAATTCATTTTCCTATATTTGTGAAAAATGTTATTTTCACTTATTTTCCAACAGTATGCACGTTATGTGGTGACCATGATGAGTCTTCAGATCATATTTTTTTCTGGATGTGGGTATAGTATGGGAGTGTGGCAAAGGATTGCAAAATGGTGTGGTATTCCTCCGGTATATTTGTTTAGGATTAAAGATGTGGTGGAGCTTCACAAGTATTTCAAGCGGGAGAAGACAAAGAAACAGGTGATGCTAGGTATTGCAATTCTTACGTGTTGGAGGATTTGGAAAGCTAGGAACGAAATGGTCTTCTCAAACAAGAAGCGGAACGTGGTTGAGATAGTGACGGATATCAAAACGTTGGGTTTTCTGTGGTTTAGAAGTAGATGTAAAACAATTTCGATAGATTGGTATATGTGGTGTAATTTCGATTTTATGTAACGCTTGGTTGTTTTGACGCTTCTATTTCCATCTTGGAGATAGTTCGTCTTTTTGTTGAATGAAATTTGCTTTTCAAAAAAAAAATCATCAAATTAATTAACAAAATCTAATATATCTACATATATTATTGTTAATTATATACATGTCAAAGACTAAAAATCATCAAATTAATTAACAAAATCTAATATATCTGCATATATTATTGTTAATTATATACAACATGTCAAAGATAATTAGGGTGGCAATCTAGAAATCCAAATTTTTTTTTTTGAACGGCAAGGTGTCACAATTTTTTGGGTGCGAGACACCCCACACCCCCCCGCATTAGGGAGGCCCGTCGCCCCTCTCCGGCCAGACGTGAGTGTCTTAACCGTGCCCCAGCTGGCATCAGAGAGTGACCGGCGTCCAAAGGAAAAACCCCACAGGTGCCTCGCCCATTGTAGGGCTTGACGGATTGAGAGCCGCCACAGAGGGGAATAAACCGCCTCAAGTAGGGATCGAACCCGGGCATCATGGGTAAAACCCTGGTGCATCAACCAGTTGGACTGGCATCATTTGCATCTAGAAATCCAAATATATATAGGTATCTGCATATCATGTATACCTCCTACAAGATAAACAAACAATACCATCTTTCAGTTCTTAGTAAGTGACGATGATGATAGGGAAGATCTTAAGATCCGGAAGAAGGCAACTTCACACCATCATTTCACGAGAAATAATCAAGCCCTCATCTTCAACTCCTTCTCATCACCGGAGTTATAATCTTTCCCAGCTTGATCAAGGCTTCCCGCACATCTACATGCCACTGATTCTCTTCTACCCAAACAACGAAATTTGCAGTTTAACCGCTGATGACAAAGCCCGAAAGTTGAAGAAATCATTGTCACAGACCCTAACCCGATACTACCCATTTGCCGGCAGGTTACACACACCACCAACAACTTACGTAGATTGCAACGACGAGGGAGTTGTGTTTGTCGAAGCCAAACATGACAGCCTACTCCACAAGTTCCAACATATCATTGAAGAAGAAGAAGAAGATGAGACTCTTGGCCAACTTTTTGCTGATAACATGGTGTGGCAAAACTCTCCTCATGGCTCCAGTCTTGTTGGTATTCAACTCAATCACTTTGCATGTGGTGGAATCGGGTTGGCAGTGTCTATGTCACATAAACTTGGTGATGGCTGCACTCTTGGCACATACATGAGTTATTGGGCTTCTGTTGCACGCTGTGGTTCCACTGATCACAAAGAGGTACTACCTCTTCACCCTCATTTGATTCAATCCCCACCTACTACCAATCCTCTTCCCGCAACTCCGGTTTTGAATCAAACTAGGCGTGCAAACCTTGTCACCAGAAAATTCGTTTTCCCCAATTCAAAATTACGTGCCCTCAAGAACAAGGTCTACTCTATAAATAATCCTACACGGTTTGAAGTATTGTCGGCTCTAATTTACAAAACCGCGGTGGCAGCAACCACCCGAAGATCATCGTCTTTTAAGCCATACTTTTTATCAATTCCGATAGATATACGTAAGCAATTTGTCCCAAAGTTGCCCCAAAATACTGTGGGAAATTTCATTGGAGGTATGTTGGTCACGACCCAGCATGCAAGTGAAACTTCATTAAATGTGTTAGTTTCCAAGATAAGAAAAGAGAAGATGGAAGTTGAGCGAGTCCAAAGTATGCAACTAGCTTTTCAAAACTTTGAATCGGTTATGTCAAGATTAAGTGTTTCCCATAGATCCTTTTGGTGTTCGAGCTTATGCGGGTTCCCTTATAGCAAAGTCAATTTCGGATGGGGAAATCCCGCCGTTGCAAGTATAACGGTTGGATCTATGGGCAAGGATGCTTGTGTGCTGATGGATACACCAAATGCAGATGGGATTGTAGCACGGGTGACTTTAGAACCACAAGACATGAAAATATTTCAGAATGACAAAGAAATGCTTTCAGTCTGTCATAATTAACACAATTTGAATCCGTATGCATTAACTTGTTTATCTTT